>JAJIBD010032612.1:0-82415 GCA_021461705.1 Cryptotis parvus | reverse complement strand
CAAGGAAGGAGGAAGCCAAGTGAAGGGTGCCCTGGGGAGCCCGCACCCCAGGCAGCGGAGGGACAAGACATTTTGTGATTTGTTTGTTGTGATTTGTTTGTGATGCTCAGGGGTTACTCCTGCAGTGCTCAGGGGACCATGGGACGCCAGAGATGAAACCTGGATGGACCCATGCAAGGCAAATGCCCTCCCCGCTGTCCAATTGCTCTGTCCCTGTGAATTTTGTCAAAATGTTTTTAAAACTCGAGAATAATTGCTAGGTGTTTTCTCTCCTGCACGGGGAAGAATCACTGGCCCAAACGAACCAAACTCTTGCCTAGGAATGGTGGGAGCTGGGACGTGCTCTCAGGGAAAGGGGTTGGGCAGGAAAGGAATGGGGGAAGGGTCTGGGGGTGGAGGTGCTGGGACTTTGGGGTGGGTGTGTGACCCCCTATACACACATGGAGGTGAGAGGCGCCATTCCTGAATTTCCATAATGCTGTAAAATTTCTTTCTTTCTTTTTTTTTTCTTTTTTGGTTCACACCCGCAATGCTCAGGGGTTACTCCTGGCTCTGCACTCAGGAATGACTCCTGGCGGTGCTCGGGGGACCATATGGGATGCCGGGGATCGAATCCGGCCGGCATGGGCCGGCCGTGCAAGGCAAACGCCCTACCTGCTGGGCTATAGCTCTGGCCCTGTAAAATATTTTTTTTAAAAAATGTTTCCAATAAACAGGCTGGAGCAATAGTACAATGGGAAGGGCATTTGCCTTGTATACGGCTGACTCGGGTTCGATCCTGGGCACTACACATGCTCCCTGGAGTCTGACGGGAGTGAGGCCTGAGCACAGAGCCAGGAGTCAGCCCTGAGCACAGCCAGGTGTGGCCCCAAAGTAGAAATAAATAAATATATATCTATATATTTTTAATATGTATGTGTTTTTTTTTTTTTTTTTGCTTTTTGGGTCACACCCTGCAATGCTCAGGGGTTTCTCCTGGCTCTGCACTCAGGTGCTCGGGGACCATATGGGATGCCGGGGATCGAACCCGGCCGGCACAGGCCAGCCGCGTGCAAGGCAAACGCCCTACCCGGCTGGGCTATCGCTCCCGGCCCCTATTTTTAAAATCTTTGGAGATGAGTCTCGGATGTGTTTAACTTCATGAGTGCTGACGCCTGGGGAAGTGGGGCTGTGCTCGCCCGGGAGGAGCAGAGACATCTCAGCCCTTGGCAACACCACAAATGTGACGTGTGACCCAGTATCCCTCAGTGGAGATGAGATGGAGTGTTTGGGTCCCTCTCCTATTCCAGCGTCACCCCATCACCCCATGTGATGAGATTCGGGTGCAATACAGTAATGAGGGTGGGGCCTCACGGCTGGGATTAGCACCCCCAGACCTCCGCCTAGGGAGGGCAGGGAGGGAGGTGGGATGAGAACCTGGCTGCCAGTTCTCCCCAGGCACCCCCATCTCTCGCACCCCTGATCTTGATCTTCCTGTTCCCAGAGATTAATTAATAAATTCACTGCTCACACGCCCTCAATCCTGAAGCATTGTGTTATAGCAGCTCCAATGGGCCCAGAGAGAAAGTTCTAGATGCTGAGCTGGTGGCCCAACGCTCAAGGGTGTGCCCCAGCTCGGGCCTGCCTACGAGTGTTCTCTGTCCACCAGGGGGCAGCAGAGCCCAGGCTCGCATCCAGCTGGTGGTTGCGGTGGAGAAAGGCGCCCTGGACCAAACTTATCCAAGCTGGGGAGCAAAAAGGTTCAGCACGGCCGAGTTGCGAGGGGCGGCTTTGGAAACACGCTGGTCCACATTCAGCAGAAGCAATCCTGAGGACACGTGGCAGAGTATTGTCCCTCCCCTAAATATGCTTGTTTGGGGGCCAGACCTGGAGGTGCTCAGGGATCATTCCTGGCTCTGCACTCAAGGATCACTCCTAACTCTGTGCTCAGGGCTGACTCCTGGCTCTGTGCTCAGGGCTCACTCCTGGCTCTGTGCTCAGGGCTGACTCCTGGTTTTGTGCTCGGGCTCCTCCCGGCCTGTGCTCGGGCTCACTCTGGTTTTGTGCTCGGGGCTCACTCCCGGCTCTGTGCTCAGGGCTCACTCCTGGCTCTGTGCTCAGGGCTCAGTCCTGGCTCTGTGCTCAGGGATTACTCTTGACTCCGTGCTCAAGTATCACTCCTGGCTCTGTTCTCAGGGATCACTCCTTGCTCTTCACTCATGGATCACTCCTGGAAGGGCTCGAGGGTACCATATGTGGAGCTTGGGATTGAATCCAGGTCCACTGCATGCAAGGCAAATGCCTTATTCCCTCTCTGATTCAAAATTCTCTCCCCCATTTAACCCAGGGAGTGGATGAGAATTGTAGAGAAAACCCAGACTCCTCCAACTTATCATCACAACCCTCCAAAAAATCAGATGGGGTACAGAGAGATCAGATCATGGCAAGTCAATTGCCATCCTTGTGGTCAACCCTAGTTCAATCCCAGAGCCACAAATTGGTCCCCTAAGCACTACCAGGTACGATCCCTCAATACAAAGTGAGGACTAGCCCTATGAACATAAAAAGGGAAGGGGAGGGAAAAATCCCTTTTCTGGTCAAAGAAGTTTCTCAAGAGAAGCAAGCCCTGAGCCCAGTGAGTGAGGAATGGAGACTCCTCCTGCCTTACTGGGGTGACGGCATGGGAAGGGAAACCGGAGCACAGACACTCTTCCTGGCTGCAGATGAAACTCTTGGCGTCACAGTGAGGCCAGCTTAGCCCAAGCCTCCTCCTGGGGCAGAGGGGGCTGTCAGGCTGGAAACAGGAGCTTCCACAAGGCATCAACTGAAGAAAAATGCTCGAAAGTTCTCATAACTGCATGAAAACCTATCCCAGTTATTTTTGCTTTTGGTTATCAGAACATCTAGGTTGATTGTAAAGCACGAAGGAATCAGGAGGCTTTATTATCAAGCATAAAAATAGTCGTGACCTGTAATTATAGCCAAATAAAATACTATGGACTTTGGAAATACGCATTTTTCATTAAGGTGGAAGGCGGTGAATCTCCCCAGAGCCAGCTGGGAGCAGCAGCCTGGGCGCTGTCCTGGGTGCTGAACCTGCTCAGGTTGGTGGAGCTGGGCAAAGGAGCCCGTCAGCACGTCCCGTCTCTCTGGAAGGGTTCCTAGCACCCGGCTGTGTCTATTCCGCTTTTGTAAACACACGTATTGCGTTTCATGGGCATCTGCTCAATGTTTTCACCAGGAAAGAGTCTATCAAGCTTAGCCCAACAGAAGTCTTTTCATTCCCAAAGCTTTGTGCCGGACTGTCTTGGGTTTAAAACGTTCACGTCCTTATCTGGGGTCTCCGAATCTTGAACTGCAAAGACAGAAAGGACCAAGTAAGAGCTGAGCATGAGGGGAACCTGGGCTTTGGAGGCAGCAGGGTTGGGGCTGGGCAATAAATCTCAGAGTGAATCAACTCTGCACGCCCCCTCCCTCTCTGTGCCTCTGACGGGGTTTCCAGGTGTCCTGGCTTCAGAGTTCAGGTTTTCCCCCGAAAAAACCCTAGCCTGGAGAGAGAATCCATCACTCTGGATGATGTATTTCACCAATTCACTTCTGGGCTGTGAGACCGCAGATGGTATTCCCCTGCCTGAAAACATTGGTCCAAATAAGCTTAAACGGTAACCAAGGCCTGGCCACTCTTTCCAAAGGGTGGAGCACATGTGGTCAGCATGACAGGGGGACAACAGGTGCCATCGCTCCATTTGGGACACAGGCGTTGCCCATGCCCTGGAAAAGAGTTGGCACTTTAGAGCTCACTAGAACTTACTGACAATTTATTTGGGGTCACACCGGCAATGCTCAGGGGTTAATCCTGGCTCTGCACTCAGGAATTACTCCTGGCAGTGCTCAGGGACCTTATGGGATGCCTGGGATTGAACCCAAGTCAGCAAATGCCCTCTCCACGGTGCTATCGCTCCACACCCCCCCTCACTGCCACAGAATCAAAGAGGATTTTGATTCTTCTCCCTTCCTTCCTCTCTTCCTTTATTTTTTCTTTTTCCACACCTGGTAGTGCTCAGGGGCAGAGTGGAGAGCTTCTGACTCTGGACTCAGGAATTACTCCTGGTGGTGCTTAAGGGACGATATGGGATGCTGGGGATCGTACCCAGGTTGACTCACGTGTGAGGCAGCTGCCCTCCCCCAGTACTATTGCTCCAGCCCCAATATAAAGGATTGAGGGACCAGTTCCAAGACTCCATAAGGACATAACTAAACAAATCATGAACATGGGACATTTCTTGAGATAAGCATCCAAGGTCCTCTGAAAACATGAGGGGCAGAAACATGGTGCAGAGGAGGAGTCACTCGCCTGCATGTGGCTGGCCGGGTTCTCTGCCATGTCTCTGACATGCCTTGCATGTCTCTGCCATCACATTGGGTCCCCCAAGCCCTGCCAGGAGTGATCCCTGGCACAGAGCTAAGGTAAGCACTGAGCGCCACCAGGTATGTCCCCCAAAGCAAACAAAAGAAGACCAGTGGGGCCAGAGCAACAGCACAGCGGTAGGGCTTTGCCTTGCACGCTGGCTGACCCGGATTCGATCCCAGACATCCCGCATGGTCCCCAAGCACCGCCGGGAGTAATTCCTGAGCATTGCCAGATGTGACCCCCAAAAAGAAGACCTGCATAATAAAAAGGTAAGAGTTTGGCAGATAAACTAGTCAAAAGAAAGGCAGCAAAACTTCAGAGAATCTGTGGCCTGGAGAGAGAGTAGGTGGCTTCTGGAGAGGGGGTAGGGTGTTGCCCATGGCTCAGACACTCCATCTGAGCCTCTGAGCCACAAGACTGATCCCTGAGTACCACCATGTGTGGTACCCTCCAAAATCAATGAATTTTTATTCACTCTAGAAAAAATAATCTAAGGGACCCAAGTGATAGTACAGTGGATAGTACATTTGCCTTGCACACGGCCAACACAGGCTTGATCTCCAGCACCCTATATGGTCCCCTGGGTCCACCAGGAGTGATCCCTGAGTGCAGAGCCAGGAGTCTGTCCTGAGCACCAATGGGTGTGGCCCAACCCTCCCCAGCAAAAAAAAAATTCTAAAAAAAATCAGAGATGTCCTTGGGCTCATTGGGAAAATGATGCTGGCTTATCTGTGAATATCTGCAAAGAGGAAACTCATGGGCAGAGCAGAGTGTGTGGAGGGGTGAAGCTGGAGTATCAGGGATCAATCATCGTCATATATTTTTTTGCTTTTTGGGTCACACCCAGAAATGCTCAGGGATTACTCCTGGTTCTTTGCTCAGGAATTACTCCTAGCGGTGCTCGGGGGACCATATGGGATGCCGGGATTGAACCCAGGTCAGCTGCGTGCAAGGCAAACGCCCTACCCACTGGGCTATCACTCCGGCCCTCATCGCCATGTTTGCAGCCAACTTCCAAGTGATTCAGCAGAGCTTGTAGCCATGCATAGGACCCAGGACTTACATCTACAGGAAGGAACATGAGCTGGTAACGTTTATTACCACTAAAAGATGGAAAAAATGACCCACGGCATTTGCCCTATTGATGCAGATGGGGGCAGAGAAATGTTTCCTATAGGTTAGTTTGAAACTTTACAGAAACTTGGAATTTTAGCTAAACCCCTGGTCATCATGGACACACTTAGGGGGCATGAGGAAAACTCTCGCCCTTGAGATTTGGGGGTTCAAGGAAGCAGATTTCTCCTGCCCCCACCTCCCTTCCCCACTGCTCCTCCAAGTCCTGGTGGTCCCCTAGAAGCACACCATGAGCCTGGCCCAGGTGTGCTGGAGCCGCCTTGGGGGGTGAGCCCTGGGGAGACAGAGACCCCCATGGCATATCTTACCTCATTTCCAGGGCGCATGGAATCCTCAGTGGGCTGGAAGTGGCTGGAGATGGTATTCATGGGAATATCCCATTGGGATTCTTGATGTGGAGAGACACGGAGGCGACAATTAGGAAGTCCAGGGCTACCCACCTTCCCACAATTCTGGTCCCGCCCCTGAAGGAAAAGCCTGCAGATGTCTCTACAACAAGGGAGGCTTGACTCTACAACAGGGGGCTCGGCGCAGGCATGTTCCCTGCGGGGCACAGTTGGAAATGCCAGGAAAATCTCCCTCTGGGCTGATGAGTTCATTCATTTATCCTTGTAATTTTATCCTATTTTGCTTTCTGTGTTTTGAAGCCAAGTTAATAGAGCCTACAAGTTAGTGGTGTGTGTGTGTGTGTGTGTGTGTGTGTGTGTGTGTTGTGTGGTGGGTGGTGGGGAGACTTGTTCCACACAGCAAGGCTCAGGGGCTACTCCTGGCTCGTGCTCAGGCGTGTCCCTTGTGGAGCTCAGGGTACCCTCTGGCCGCCTTTTCCCTCCTTTTTGAGTCCCAAGAGCTCTCCCAGCTCTAAACTGTCACAATCACAGCCAGAGACAGACGAGCCCCGTCCGCTCGTCCTCAGCCAGTCTCATACGTCAGGTGAGGAGAAACCCCCAACTCGCGCCTCACAGCAGCACCAAGGGGAGCTGTCCAAGGGTCCCCACTCCTGCACCCGCCGGAGCCAGTGTGAAAAACAGGGCTGTAGATGTGGCCCCAGGGGCTCCTTGAATCCCATGGGAGACCCCTGCACCCCCATTCCGTGTCACAAGGTGTTGGAGTTCCTGCTGGCAAAGCTCCGAAATCAACTGGACGGTGGAACTGCCATAATGGCCCTGGACCTGGACAGGGGTGACGGAGCGGAGCCGGCGCCATTTCCCCGGAGACTGGGATAGATTAATGACGGAGGGGGGTGTTGGCCCCTGTGTGATCTAGGTAGAATCTAGACTAATAACTGACCGGCAAGAGTGATGGAATCTAGAGAAACCTGGTTTCTGCTTATCCCAATCTTGCTCATGGAATCACTGATCCAACCTTTAGTCTCCCGCTGACCACCTGCCCCTTTCGCCCCATAAGGTCACTGCTGGTCACAGTGCAGCAGCCCCTAGCCCGCCTCTATCCACCATTAGTCAGAAAACGCGCCAGAATCAGCTCCACAACCGGGTCACCAACACTACTGGGACCAGGGAGCTTGTCAGGTACCTTCAGATGACTCAAAGGCCGCATTCTGGAAGGCCCCAGGGGCTGACGGGTCCTCTGAGGCTCTCCACTCCTCCATCTGAGTCACTTTGGCCTTTTGTCTGTTGCGACAAACAGCAGGCGTGAGCGTGAGCGGCGGGGAGGAGGCTGCAGCTGGGGGTGGGCTGGGGAGGGGGAGGCGCCCACCTTCTGGCTTCCTTCTTGGATCGCAGCACGAGGCCCAGGAGCGCCGAGAGCAGCGCCAGCACGAAGACCACGGCCGTGGCCACGAGTCCGTACACCAAGCTCTTTGCGGGTGCCCCGCTCGCAGGAGTCCCCGCTGTACCAGTGTGTGTCTGTGGTGAAGCAGCTGGAGGGGCAGGGGAGGGGGAGGAAACCGGGCTCAGGCCCGTCCAGCTACAGGGGTGGCTTTGGGTTCTGCTACCCCCGACCCCGGTCTTGGCCCTATGGAGACCCACTTCCGGCCACGTTAACCGTTGTTCTCTCTAACCCCTGGCTGGCAGGACAACATCCCACAGTCCCTGCCCCACGGCATCCCCACCGCCTCCGAGACGCCCCTCGTCTCTGGAGATGTCCCTGTCCAGCCTTTCTGCAACCCGAGAGCTCCGCTTCCAGGAAGCCTTCCTGGAATGACCCTCGTCTGTGCTTTTATTTTTCACTCCACTACCATGGCGCTGAGGGGAGAGGGAGGGGGGCCAGGGCATACCCAGAGGTGTGCTAGGGTGAGGGGGGGCCCCAGGGAGGTTCGTGGTGGCTCAGCATCCAGCAGGGGGTGGCCAGAAACACACCCCCATGGTGGGGGGAGTGAGACTCAGAGCCAGGCACAGGCTCCCACCTGCGTGCCCACCCTCAGTGCTCGGTCCAGCTTCCGCAGGGTAGCCCCTCCCACTTCCTGGGACTCTGCCCCTGGGGCGGGGCTTGGGGCAGCTGGTGCGAGTCGGAGCTTGGAGTGCACTTACTAGCACTGCGGGCCCTTGCGGTTCAGCACGCATTTCCCTTGGTTGCAGTTCACTGAGCGGTTGAAGCCAGGGGTGCACAGGTTGATGCAGTTAAACTTCTGGTCCCTGTATTCCACGTAGAAGAACTCGGCCAGCTGCTCCCCAGCCTTCTCCTTGCATTGTTCTGTGGGGAAGGGGGCAGACAGGGCTATGGGGTGTGCCTCCGCCCCCCACCCCCAGACCCCTGAACGCACCAGGGTCACCTACTGTCAGGGAAGTTGACGATGATGTCGCTCACGTTGACACTGTCCTTACTGAAACACAGCTCCTCTGCAGAGGGGAAAAGGTGATGTGGGTGTCGTGTCCCCAGAGCCCACCCCACCTCTCATCTGCCCTAAGAGCTGGAGCGGAGGCAGGGTGCAGACTCCGGACCCCCCAGGGGGAGCTGTGCCTCGTGCCCCTGACCCAGGCGCCAAGGCTCTCCACGGCCCCCCAGTCTGGACGCACGGCTGCAGTCGGTGTTGCTGGCGCCAGCTGTGATGGTGTCCTTCACCGTCTGACTCAGGTTCTTCAAGACGTCCCCAAAGTCGTGTGTGTAGTTGGTCTGCAGCAGGACCTCGTGCTTCACCACCACGTTGCCGCCCTGGTCACTCCTGCCGGAGAGAGAGGGCGTCCCCGGTGGCCTCGGGGTCACCTCCCCATCCCCGGGCCTCTGCTCCATGGCTGGAAGTAGTTTCTTTTTATTAGGATGTGGGGTTTGGACCACTCCCAGCTGTGCTCAGGGCTCACTCCTGGAGACTGGAGACACTTGGGAGACCCTAAGGGGGGCGGGGGGTCCTGAACCGGGCTTCGTGCAGGACAACCTTTACTGCTGTGCTGTGGCTCCGGCCCCTTGAAGGGGTTGAGGCCCTTCCCAGGGGCCTCCCATCACGGTCTGCAGTGGGGACGCCTCAGGACAGCACCAGGATGGGGGCGCAGGGGCGAACCCGAGGGCCCCTCACTGTCTCTAGATGGAGCGAGACAGAAGGGGCAGCTGCTGGCCAGGGTCCTTCAGGGCTAGGTGCACAGCACCTGCACTTGGGGTGGGTCAAACCACCGTGTGTGCACGTGTTTGTACGTGTGTGTCTCTGTGTGAGGCGTGCATATGTGTGCAGGCGTGCATATGTGTGCATGTGTGTATGTGTTTGTGTATGCGTGTGTACACACATGTGTCTGTGTGCCTGTGTGTACATGTGGGTATGTTTGTGTGTGCATGTGCATACACATACTGCATGTATATATGTGCATGGTGCATGTGTGTGAGTGTGTGCATGTGTGAGTTTGTGTGAGTGTGAGTGTGTGTGTGTGTGTGCATGTGTGTGTGAGTGCGTGTGTGAGTGTGTGTGTGAGTGTGTGCGTGTGGAGTGTGTGAGTGTGTGTGAGTATGTGTGAGTGTGAGTGTGTGTGTGAGTGTGTGTGTGTGTGAGTGTGTGTGTGTGTGTGTGTGTGTGTGTGTGTGTGTGTGTGTGTGTGAGAGAGAGAGAGAGTGAGGCTCATCGCCCATAGGGGCAATTCTAAGAAGGACTCCAGATGCCTGAAAGGGCAAGATTCTGACCCAGCAGAGACTTGGGCCTCCTACGTGAGGCAGCATCAGAAACACCTTTGAGTCAGGAGCTGTGGAACAAGCACCTGCGGGTGTCAGAGCCCCATGAGCCTTGTTTCCCGATTGCAGCAGGGAAAAGCCCTCCTCCTCCGGGCTGCCCTCCTAGCTCTACTCAGAGCTGAAGCTTGCCTGGGTCAGATAAGTAGACATTCAGACTCATGTGTCTGCCACCCCTCACAGGAGCCTGGGACCTCGGATCAGGAGAAAGTTGGTGCAAAGGCCGGAGAGCTAGGGCAGCCATCAAGGCTCTCTGCTTGCACGAGGCTGACCCGGCCTGGACCCACAGCCCCATTTTTTGGTGATTTCTTGGTGCAGAGCCAAGAGTCAGCCCTGAACACGCCTGGTGTGGCCCAACACCTTCTCCTCCCAGCTGTGGCTCAACACCCCCTCCCCACGAAGTGGAGGACCTGTGACTGCCCCTGCGTTTGGTCATTGTCCTAGCTGGCCCTGCCTTTAACGAGAAGCTCCAGGGCTCTGCCTTTGCACACCCCCCCCCTTACATCTTCCTGTGCTCACCAAGCACGAACCATTTCCCTGCCCCTGTTCCAGGAGGCGGGGATGCCCTGGGCAGTTTCTTGAGCCTATTCTGGCCTGCAGCTACAGACCAGGAGCAGACCTGCCCGGACACTCCCGGAGCCTCTCTCAGGAGAGACCGGCAGCCCAGGAAGAGGAGCAGAGAAATGTTTCTGGACAGGTTTCGTGCCTGGGCTCCTCATGGAGCTCCTTTCTTGGGGAGACTGACTATTCTCAGCCAGTCAGGCTGATGGACCAACGCACAGACCTGCAGGTGGGAAGGTCTCCAAGATGGAGCCCCGTGATGGGGGCTCCCCGGGAACACTGTACTGACTCCCCATGGTGACAGGTCATCAAATCCACCCCAGACAGCTGCTCTGTCACGCTCCCCCACGAAGCCCCCGGGCCCAGTACTCACGACAATTCTAGAATTCTGACTCCTTTGTACCCAGGGATATTCCTGTAAATGTCGTTCATCTGAAGAGCAAGGGGGAGTTATTTTAGGGGTCCAGCCTCAGAATCCTGGGACGCTGCAGCCCCTGGCCGAGCGCCTGACCCATCCCTGCCCCCAGGCTCTGCCCTTCGCCCCACCCCCCACCCCCACCAGCGCCGAGGCAGGTGTGCGGCCCCTGACGGGAGGGTGGCGCTTGCTGCCCCCGGCCTGCAGCCTCTTCTCTTGGGGGCGACGCTGGGTGCCCGGCGCCAGCTCACCCGCTTGGTGAATGTTTCGCTGAACTCTTGGAACTGCTCAGAAGTCATGTTTCTTAGCTCTTCAGTGAAATTCCTCAGCACGTTCAAGGTCACGTTAACCTGGACCTCAGGGGGCGCTGCGGAGTCAGGCAAGCACACCGGTGTGAGCGCAGAGCCCCGCTCTCCTCGCCCCCGGGACCCGCACCTCCCGCAGGACCCCGCCCAGAGCCCGCGCCCTAGGCTCACGCACACAACTCGATGCTTGCGACCACGTCCTCACAGCGGGCTCCGGTGTACAGGTGTGGGCACACACAGTGGCCATCTGTCCAGTTGCCCCCATTCTCACAGAACAGGTCGTCGGGCAGCTTCTCCTCACAGTACTGGCCCTTGAAGCCAAGAGCACACTGGCAGCGGTGTCCGTCCCACTTCCCTTGGTTTTGGCAGGGATCTGAAGGAAACAGACTCGGCCTAGCCACGACCACAGGCTTCTTGTGCCCACGTTGCAGAGGGGAGACAAGAGGCAGAGAGAGGCTGAGGCCACTGCAGGGTGGCTCTTGGAGGCAGCGTGGAACCTGGTCTGGGGTCCCCGCTCCCCTACCCCAACCCTAACCCCTGTGCTTTAGCTGCACAAAAAAACAAGGGGCCCCCTCCATTTTGTGGAGCCTGGTGGCCCCACCCAGGAGCTGCCCTGGGGCGACCAGCCATAGCATGCAGTCTCAAACGCAGCTGGGGAAGCTGGAACTCGGCTCTCCCCAGGCTCAGCTGACCATGGGGCTCCCAGGAGGACAGATGGGTTTTGGGAGTGGGCCCATCGCCTCTGGGGGGTCCCGGAAGCAGCTGGATGAGACCCGCCCACCACACTAGCCACCACCTTCGCTGTCCAGATGCTGACCATGAGGCCTCTAAGTCCATCAAACTAGTGGAAACAGTAATGTCCTTTAATGCACTGCGTTCCACGATGTGCAGGAAAGTTAGGCGGGAGGGAAAGATAGAGGAGAGAAAAAGACATACAGAACCCACCAAGTAGTTGAGGTGTGGGAGGGGGAGGGAGGTGGGGACATTGGTGATGAGAGATGGGTTCGGGTGGAGGGATGGGTGTTGGAACACTGTGGAACCAAAACTCTACATGAGCATATTTCAATTGTATGTCTAAAAGTGATGCAATAAAATTTGGGGGAAAAAAATAAAAAAAAAAAAAACTGCATCAAAAAAAAAAAAAAAAAAACCAAGCGACTGGGGCGGCTGGAACTCGGCTCTCCCGGGCCCAGCTGAATATGGGACCCCCAGGAGGGCAGACAGGTTTTGGGAGTGGGCCCGTCACCTCTGGGGGGTCCCGGAAGCAGCCGGATGAGACTCGCCCATCACTCTAGCCACCATTTTTGCTGTCCAGATGCTGGGAAACTGCCTCACGACCGGATTAACAGAGCAAAACCAGTTCGAGCCCAGGTTGCGCGGCCGCTTGTGGCCGCTCGGTCCATTAAAATAGTGGAAACAGTAATGTCCTTTAATGCACTGCATTCCACGATGTGCAGGAAAGTTTGGCAGGAGGGAGAGATAGAGATGAGAGAAATGACATGCAGAACCGGCCAAGTAGTTGAGGTGTGGGAGGGGGAGGGAGGTGGGGACATTGGTGATGGGAGATGGATTTGGGTGGAGGGATGGGTGTTGGAACACTGTGGAACCAAAACTCTACATGAGCATATTTCAATTGTATGTCTAAAGTGGTGTAATAATATTTGGGGGTAAAAAAATAATAAAATAAAATTAAATCGGAAAAAAAAAAACAAGGGAAGTTGGTAGCATAAGAGCTGGGCCTTGGGCTGTCTGATCCGACACAGCCCCACCTTCTTTCCTGCTCCCTGGCTCTTGTGACTAATACGCACGGCCCCGCTTCCCTCCTGGGCTGTGGATTTGGAAACTCAGTGGGCAGGAGGCCCAGAGAGCTCAGGGGCTCATGGACCACCTGCCTGGAAGGTCTAGTGCCCAGTTCTATGACTTTTCTAGAAAAGGCCAGGATAAGGGGCCGGAGCCATAGCACAGCGGGGAGGATGTTTGCTTTGCGTGTGCCCGACCTGGGTTCATCCCCAGCATCCTATAGGATCCCTTGAGCACCACCTGGAGTGATCCCTGAGTGCAGAGGCTGGAGTAAGCCCTGAGCACTGCAGAGTGTGGCCCCAAAACCGAACAACCATAAAGGCCCAGAATGCTGGGATCACCTCTGTGGCCTGGCTTCTCACCAGACTCAAGAACGGGGTCACACCACTGACAATCACCTCACAGAGTCTCTGTCACTGGAAGGGGGTCCCCAGCCATCCTGACTCAGTCCCTCTCTGCTCAGCCTCAGTGCCAGACTCCGGGAGGCAGAAGGGACAGTCACCCTCGGGAGATGGCCCCAGTCTGCAGTCTCTGGCCTTGACTGAGATTCTGAGAAAGGGTGCAGCCCCCACCTCCGCAACATTCATCACCCCTCCCACCCAACCGAGATCCAAGAACTCAGCCAATCAAAGCCAGGGCGAGTCGAGACAGCCGCCCTGGAACAGCTGAAGATCAGACTTTTCTCTGCATCCAGCCAGCCGGCCGGGATGCCCCCTGGCAGAGCAGATCTTCTCAGACTATCTGCTTACCCAAAGTCAACAAACTATAATTACTTTCACATCATTAAATTCCCTTAAGTTTCTGGGACCAGAGCGATAGCCCAGCGGGTAGGGCATTTGCCTTGCATGCGGCCGGCCCGGGTTCAATCCCCGGCATCCCATAGGGTCCCCTGAGCACCACCAGGAGTAATTCCTGAGTGCAGAGCCAGGAGTAACCCCTGAGCATCGCCAGGTGGACCCAAAAAAGAAAAAAAAAAAACATACGGTAGCCTTTGAGTTTAAAAAAACAAATTCCCTTTGGTTTCGATTTTTAATTTGTTTTGGCTTGGTTTGGGGTCACACCCGGCAGTGCTCACGGCTCACTCCTGACTCTGCACTCAGGAATCACTCCTGGCGGTGCTCCAGGGACTCTAGGGGATGCTGGGGATGGAACCTGCTCTACTATCACTCTGGACCCTCTGATTGGTCCTCTGGTTGGTCCTTTTATAAACCTTTATTTGCATACCCAGTCCTATTGGTTCCCCACATTCCTTCATTTGCATAAAGACACATCTGCAGTCTCATTGGTCATATGCAATCTGATGCCTTTTTGTTTCACACCCAGCGATGCTCAGGGGTTACTCCTGGCTCTGCACTCAGGAATCACTCCTGGCAGTGCTCTGGGGACCATATGGGATGCTGGGGATCGAACTCAGGTTGACCTCGTGCAATGCAAACTCCCCCCCCGATGTGCTAAAGCTCCAGCCTGGTGAGCCTTATTTTCCCTACGATACTTGACTTCTCTGAAGAGATGGAGCAGAATCGAGCCGAATGGTGGCAGAGAAGGAATGACAGGTACAGAAACAGCACGGGCAATATCCTCGTGGTGCAAAATGCTCTGCTCTTAGGCATGAGAAAGACCAATAAGAAAAGTCACTGTAGGTGAAAGGCTGCTGGAGATGCCTGACTGAATGAAACCGCAGCACACAATCTTAAAAGGCCAGAAGCGTGCAGGGTGTAAAGGAAAAACAGCGTGACTCACTGGGCTTCTGGCTTCACCAAGGAGACAGCCACAGTGCAGAGAAAGTAGAGCGGGGGCGGAGCAATCATAGCACATTAGGGTGGGGGTGGGTGCCTTGTACACAGCTGACCTGGGTTTGATCCCTGGCATCCCAAATGTCTCCTCAGGAATTGCTGAGTGCAGAGCCAGGAGTAACCACTGAGCATTGCCAGGTGTAACATAAAACAAAACAATGTGGCCGGAGCAACAGTACAGGGGCGGGGGTTTGCCTTGCACACAGCCCACCTGAGTTAGATCCTCAGCATCCCATATGGTCCCCAGCACCGCCAGGAGTAATTTCAGCTGCGGAGCCAGAAATCCATGAGCATCGCTGGGCGTATCCCCAAAAAAAAAATGAAACAGGAGGTAAGAAGGGGCATTGGTGGGTGGTTGAGCAAGAGATCTTCTCTGAAGAAACAGGCATGGCCATAAAAAAAAAAAACACCACAAACTGGGGAACAAAAAGACATAAAAGTTGATGGACAGGAGAGGTTTGAATGGGGAAAGAGAAAACTCAAAGCTTAAACTTCACCAAAGGACGACACAACCAACACCTCCAAAAAAAAAACACAGACGTGTGACACTGTAGCGTGCAGAGCACCCAGGCAGATGACTGGGAAGCTATCAGGCTGAACAGAGATGAGCTAGGGATGGAGGAGATGGCACAAGGGACCCCCACCCCAAAACAGAGGTAAATTCCATTTCAAACTTACTTTTGGTAACTGTAACAATAGGTGCTGCAGATACAGTGAACTTGGTGCTGGAGAGAGAGGTAGGGGGTTAGTTGGTAAGCTGGAATCACTGGGTGTCGAGCCGGGTACCCCGCTGCTGTTGGTGGGAGTCGGTGTGGTGGAATCACTGGGTGTTGAGCTGGGCAAACCACCGCTGTTGGTGGGAGTCAGTGGGCTGGAATAACTGGGTGTCGAGCCGGGCAAACCACCGCTGCTGGTGGGAGTCAGTGGGGTGGAATCACTGGGTGTCGAGCCGGGCAAACCACCGCTGCTGGTGGGAGTCGGTGGGGTGGAATCACTGGGTGTCGAGCCGGGCCAACCACCGCTGCTGGTGGGAGTCAGTGGGGTGGAATCACTGGGTGTCGAGCCGGGCAAACCACCACTGCTGGTGGGAGTCAGTGGGGTGGAATCACTGGGTGTCGAGCCGGGCAAACCACCGCTGCTGGTGGGAGTCAATGAGGTGGAATCACTGGGTGTCGAGCCGGGCCAAACCAACGCTGTTGGTGGGAGTTGGTGGGGTGGAATCACTGGGTGTCGAGCCGGGCAAACCACCGCTGTTGGTGGTTGTCGGTGGGGTGGAATCACTGGGTCGAGCCAGGCAAACCACCGCTGTTGGTTGGAGTTGGTGTTGTGGAATCACTGGGTGTCAAGCTAGGCCAAGCACCGCTGTTGGTGGGAGTCAGTGGGGTGGAATCACTGGGTGTCGAGGCCGGGCAAACCACCGCTGTTGGTGGGAGTCGGTGTTGTGGAATCACTGGGTTCGAGCTGGGCAAACCTCCGCTGTTGGTGGGAGTCAGTGGGGTGGAATCACTGGGTGTCGAACCGGGCAAACCACCGCTGCTGTGTGGGAGTCAGTGGGGTGGAATCACTGGGTGTCGAGCTGGGCAAAGCACCGCTGTTGGTGGAGTCAGTGGGGTGGAATCACTGGGTGTTGAGCGGGCCCAGCACCGCTGTTGGTGGGAGTCAGTGGGGTGGAATCACTGGGTGTCGAGCCGGGCAAACCACCGCTGCTGGTGGGAGTCAGTGGGGTGGAATCACTGGGTGTTGAGTCGGGCAAACCACCGCTGTTGGTTGGGGGTTGGTGTTGTGGAATCACTGGGTGTCGAGCCGGGCCCAGCACCGCTGTGGGTGGGAGTCGGTGGGGTGGAATCACTGGGTGTCGAGTCGGGCAAACCACCGCTGTTGGTTGGAGTTGGTGTGGTGGAATTACTGGGTGTCGAGCTCGGGCAAACCACCGCTGTTGGTGGGAGTCAGTGGGGTGGAATCACTGGGTGTCGAGCTGGGCACAGCACCGCTGTTGGTAGGAGTCGGTGTGGTGGAATCACTGGGTGTCGAGCCAGGCAAACCACCGCTGCTTGGTTGGAGTTGGTGGTGTGGAATTACTGGGTGTCGAGCCGGGCAAACCACCGCTGCTGGTGGGAGTCAGTGGGGTGGAATCACTGGGTGTCAAGCCGGGCAAACCACCGCTGCTGGTGGGAGTCAGTGGGGTGGAATCACTGGGTGTCGAGCCGGGCCAAGCAACGCTGTTGGTGGGAGTCAGTGGGGTGGAATCACTGCGTGTCGAGCCGGGCAAACCACCGCTGTTGGTGGGAGTCAGTGGGGTGGAATCACTGGGTGTTGAGCCGGGCCAACCACCACTGTTGGTGGGAGTCAGTGAGGTTGAATCACTGGGTGTCGAGCTTGGCAAACCACCGCTGTTGGTGGGAGTCGGTGAGGTGGAATCACTGGGTGTTGAGCCGGGCCCAGCACCGCTGCTAGTGGGAGTCAGTGGGGTGGAATCACTGGGTGTTGAGCCGGGCAAACCACCGCTGTTGGTGGGAGTCGGTGAGGTGGAATCACTGGGTGTCGAGCCAGGCCAACCACCGCTGTGGTGGGAGTCGGTGGGGTGGAATCACTGGGTGTCGAGCCGGGCCAACCACCGCTGTTGGTGGGAGTCAGTGGGGTGGAATCACTGGGTGTTGAGTCAGGCCAACCACCGCTGTTGGTGGGAGTCAGTGGGGTGGAATCACTGGGTGTCGAGCCGGGCAAACCACCGCTGTTGGTGGTTGGAGGTGTTGTGGAATCACTGGGTGTCGAGCCTGGCAAACCACCGCTGTTGGTGGTTGTCAGTGTGGTGGAATCACTGGGTGTCGAGCTGGGCCAACCAACGCTGTGGGTGGGAGTCAGTGGGGTGGAATCACTGGGTGTCGAGCCGGGCCAACCACCGCTGTTGGTGGGAGTCAGTGGGGTGGAATAACTGGGTGTCGAGCCGGGCCAACCACCGCTGTTGGTGGGAGTCGGTGTGGTGGAATCACTTGGTGTCGAGCCGGGCCAACCACCGCTGTTGGTGGGAGTCAGTGGGGTGGAATCACTGGGTGTTGAGTCGGGCCAACCACCGCTGTTGGTGGTTGTCGGTGTTGTGGAATCACTGGGTGTCGAGCTGGGCAAACCACCGCTGTTGGTGGGAGTCAGTGTGGTGGAATCACTGGGTGTTGAGCCGGGCAAACCACCACTGTTGGTGGGAGTCAGTGAGGTTGAATCACTGGGTGTCGAGCCGGGCAAACCACCGCTGTTGGTGGGAGTCGGTGGTGTGGAATCACTGGGTGTCGAAGCTGGGCCCAGCACCGCTGCTGGTGGGAGTCAGTGGGGTGGAATCACTGGGTGTTGAGCCGGGCAAACCACCGCTGTTGGTGGGAGTCAGTGGGGTGGAATCACTGGGTGTCGAGCCGGGCAAACCACCGCTGTTGGTGGTTGTCGGTGTTGTGGAATCACTGGGTGTCGAGCCGGGCCCAGCACCGCTGCTGGTGGGAGTCAGTGGGGTGGAATCACTGGGTGTTGAGCCGGGCCAACCACCGCTATTGGTGGGAGTCAGTGTGGTGGAATCACTGGGTGTCGAGCCGGGCAAACCACCGCTGTTGGTGGGAGTCAGTGGGGTGGAATCACTGGGTGTCGAGCCGGGCCAACCACCGCTGTTGGTGGGAGTCGGTGTGGTGGAATCACTGGGTGTCGAGCCGGGCAAACCACCGCTGTTGGTGGGAGTCAATGAGGTTGAATCACTTGGTGTCGAGCCGGGCAAACCACCGCTGTTGGTGGGAGTCGGTGGGGTGGAATCACTGGGTGTCGAGCCGGGCAAACCACCGCTGTTGGTGGGAGTCAGTGAGGGTGGAATCACTGGGTGTCGAGCCAGGCAAACTTCCACTGTTGGTTGGAGTTAGTGTTGTGGAATCACTGGGTGTCAAGCCGGGCCCAGCACCGCTGTTGGTGGGAGTCGGTGAGGTGGAATCACTGGGTGTTGAGCCGGGCCAACCAACGCTGTTGGTGGGTGTCAGTGGGGTGGAATCACTGGGTGTCGAGCCAGGCAAACTTCCACTGTTGGTTGGAGTTGTTGTTGTGGAATCACTGGGTGTCAAGCCGGGCCCAGCACCGCTGTTGGTGGGAGTCAGTGGGGTGGAATCACTGGGTGTTGAGCCGGGCCAAACCACCGCTGTTGGTGGAAGTCTGTGTGGTGGAATCACTGGGTGTCGAGCCAGGCAAACCACCGCTGTTGGTGGTTGTCGGTGTTGTGGAATCACTGGGTGTCGAGCTCGGCAAACCTCCGCTGTTGGTGGGAGTCAGTGGGGTGGAATCACTGGGTGTCGAACTGGGCCCAGCACTGCTGTCTGTGGGAGTCGGTGTGGTGGAATCACTAGGTCTCGAGCCGGGCCAACCACCGCTGTTGGTGGGAGTTGGTGTGTTGGAATCACTGGGTGTCGAGTGGGCAAACCACCGCTGCTGGTGGGAGTGCAGTGGGGTGGACTCACTGGGTGTTGACCCAGGCCCAGCATCGCCTGTGGTGGGAGTCGGTGTGGTGGAATCACTGGGTGTCCATTCGGGTCCCCCACTCTCCGTGGGTGCTGATATGGTGGAATCACTGGGTGTCCAGCCCGGCCCCCACTGCTGTCTGTGGTAGCTGTGGAGGGGGTGGTGCTCCCCATGGTGCTGACAGTGCTGCTCTCACTGGAGTTGTCTCTGGTAGAGTCTCTCCCATGTGATGACACCAGTATCCTCCCCAGAATCTGCTGTGCATTTCCCGGGCCATCAGCAGTTGTTGGGATCCTAGGATCTGTGAGGAATCACAGGTGAATGAGAACCAGCATCTTTTTGGGGATGTTAACAGACATCGGAGGGAGCGATTTGGCTTTTAAGTCAGGATCTGAATATACTGGTAACGATTTGACACTGCATTGGAATTCTTTCCTTTCTAGACTACTGAGAGTCAGGCAGGGACCCCACCCCAGCATTTCTTGGCCTGCCACCCCTGAGGAGCTTTGTGAGGTCCCAGAAACCAAGCCCCAAGACTGTGAACTCACCCTGCAGCTTCCTCATGAGAGTTCCTTCCCCTCCTGGCCCCAGACCCTCACCCGTGTCACTTTCGTTGCTCTTTTCCCAGAAGCGGTCACCCTCGAGCTGTGCCTCAGGGCTCCATCCTTCTCCGTCCCAAACAAGCCCATCTTCAGTGAGATCTATAAAAGGAAGGAAATTTCGTCCTGGACTCACCCCTGCCATCCTTTGGGGTCCACCATCTGGGTTCCCCTCCTTGCTCCTGGAAGGACCCCGGAAGCCACAGTATAGTTTAGGAATGGCATGCCTGCGTTTAGTTCCCATGCTGTAGTACATGGGTGTGCGGTTGGGCTGGTTGAGTTCCTGATGGTCTTTGGGGGAGCTCGGGAAGAAGGTCAAAGCAGCTGGAGGCCACCCAGGAAGCCCCTGCCCAATTCCGCAGAGGCCTTGTGGGGTGGTGTGTGGTTAAAGCACTTGAAAGAGGCCCCCTTGTAGACCTGGTCCTGGAGCCTAGAGAGGGGTAGGGGGTCCGAGGGGAATCGAGGAGCCTCGGGAGACGCCAGAGCCTTCCGGAGGCTCCCTTGTCAACAGGGCTGTGTAATGGCTTGAAGGGCTCCGTGACTAACGGCCCCCAAGCACTGCTGTGACTTTCCCCTGAGCAGCAAGTCGCCACGGAGCCCAGCTGGGTGCTTGCTCAAACACAACCAAACGGGGAGAATTTGGACATAGCAGCCCACACAGGGGAAAACAGGTCCCACTACGCTCCGGTGGTGCATCTACACACCGCGAAACCCTAGATTGCCAGCCCAGACCAGAACCCAGGGCTGGCCAGGGACAGTCTTTCCCTGACACCTGCAGAGAGCTCCTGAGCATTTCTGGGGTGGAGGTTCCTTTCCTAGTGGCCACTGGGGGCCGGCGGGAGGGGGTTGTGTTAGAGCAGAGAAATTCCTGGGACTGCCAGGAAGACTTCCTGGAGGAGTCTTCCCGGAGGAGACTGTGGATGCGGGTAGGGTCTGGGACTGAGCCTCTAGCTCTATCCTATTCCTGCTGGGAGGCTGGACCTGCAGGGGAACCAGGATGGGCCACAATATAGCCAGAGAGTGAGTTAGGCTATTTGGATGACTGGTTACAGTTGCTGCAGGCAGCAGGGGCAAGCTTCCTGGAGTATGGGGGTGGGGAGGGTGTCACTGAACTCCTCACTGAGCTCCTCCTGCTGCAGCCCAGCTGGGTCTCCAGGGTAGCGTCTGGACACCCTGAAGCTGGCCCTGGAGCAGCTGATGCTGAGAGGAGCTGGGAGGGCAGGACAGGGCACAGCCATGGCAGAGAGCATCAGGGAGGCACAGAGCGCCGAGGCAGGATGCACCGACAGGGCTGTGGGTGAGAGGACGGGGAAGATCTTCCCCTGTGGAGGCTCAGCACAGCCCCTAAGGGATATCACGGCTGGAGCCACTTGGGGGCATTCCCACGGCCAAGAACCCAGAGCTGCTGGGGCCAGAGAGACAGCACAGTGAGTAGAGCTCTTGCCTTGCTCAGGATGACCTGGGTTTGATCCTTGGCATCCCATATGGTCTCCTGAGAGCCAAGAGTGATGCTGAGCACAGAGTTAGGAGTCAGCCCTGAGCACCACTGGGGTGTGGCCCAAAGGCAGAAGGAGGAGGAAGAGAAGGAGAGAAGGAAAGAAGGAGGAGGAGGAAGAAGAAGAGGAGGAAAGAAGGAGGAGGAGGAGGAAGAGGAGGAAAGAAGAAAAAGGAGGAGGAAGAAGAGGGAGGAAAGAAGAAAAAGGAGGAGGAAGAAGAGGAAGAAAGGAGGAGGAGGAGGGAGGAGGGAAGAAGAGGAGGAAAGGAGGAGAAGGAAGAAGAGGAGGAAAGAAGAAAAAGGAGGAGGAGGTAGAGGAGGAAAGAAGAAAGGAGGAGGAGGAGGAAAGAAGAAAAGGAGGAGGAGGGAGGAGGAGGAGGAGGAGGAGGAGAGCAGCAGCGCGCCGCCCCTGCCCTGTCGGGGCTGCTTCCCCCTGGCTCCGGGGGTATGATCTGCACCCCAGATTAGATTCACCTTCGCCCTCTCTCTGTCTCCCCTGGAGATGAATCAGCAGCCCTGGGGCCCCTCATCCAAGCTCCTTCTTGCTGGGAGCCCCTGGCTGATGTCTAAAAGCTTATGCCTCATTCCCTCCCTCTCCCTGCTGCCAGGAACCCCAGAACAATTGGGGTGCAAGGAAACTCAGAAGCCTGACCTCGAGCCTTTGGGGGCACCCCAGGACCCAGAGGTGGAGAGAGCACAGTGGGCTCACAGGTAGCTAGAATCTGGGGCCCCTGGAACCGCAGCTTGTGCTGTGGATCTCGTGGCCCTGGGCCTTTCAAGGGCCTGTGTCCTGCAGGGGTTGCAGTGGGGGTGAGAGAGGCAGAAAGGATTGGAATAAGTGTGGGAGCAGATTGAATCTCCCACAGGGCAGAGGGAGCCAAGGAGAGACCTCAACACCAGCCATTGGGGCCCCACAGATTCCTCAGTCCCAATTTCTGGGGAATAAACAGATCACAGCACAGCCAGGGAAGGGGGCAGGAGGAGATGAAGGCTGAGCTGAAGCAGGAGGGTTCCACTCTTCCTGCAGGAAGCAGCCCCCACACCAGAGCTGACCTGGGGGGCACTCACCCTGCTCCGTGGCCACAGAGGGGTCCGGATCTGGAAGAGCAGGACCAGCAGGCAGAGGGGGTCCCCCCAGCCGCACCATGAGGGCCGCCCCCATCCACACCGCAGACTGAAGCAACTGTCTCCGTGTGGAACCTACATATACAACATGCCTCGGTGCCCTTTGGCCCGCGTTATGTGTCTGGGTGAGTGTGAGCCCAGTAGCAGGGGGCCACTCCCGGTCCCTTCCCACATGGCATCCCGGGAACACCCTTCCCAGACACAGAGTCACGGGGGTGTCACGGGGTGGGGGCAGGCTGCGAGGACCAGTAAGGAGAGTACCTCTTCCTCCTGGGGGCTCCCCCACTGGGACGTGGGGTTCATGACCTAGCCTGTGACAATGTCTGGGGAGAATCTGTGCACCCCAGACACAGGGCACCCAGGGAGCTCGGGGGCAACAGAGCCAAATGCTCCCAGCCGGAATCCATAGGAGGCACCAACACTGGCAGGAGGGACCCCCACAAGATTTCCTGCACCCAGACCTTATGGAGACAAGAGTCCACCTCCTTGGGGGCCGGTGCCCAGGGGCTAAGCAGCCTTGGGGCTCCTTGGGGGGCTACCAGGCAGGGTGGTCTGTGCTGCATTGCTGAGTCGTCCTGGGGGCTCTGGGGGTTCTCCCAGCTTTGCCATATCTGGGTGAGGGTGAGAACCCCCAGCTGTGCTCACCTAGCATTTTGGGGGGGTTCTCTGAATGGGAGCCAGGTGGGGAGGCTGCTCTGTGAATCATCTATCAAAAATCCAGGCTGGGCAAATCCCAGGAGGGGGCAGGGAGTGACCAGCAGCAGGTGACCCCAGCAGCTGGGGTGCCTTTCAGCTGTAGCTTTTCCTCCTTTCTTGGGGTGACAGGAGGGTCCCTGCTGCTCGGTGCAGGGAGGCCCCTTCACAGCCCATCATCCCACAGGACCCCAAAATCCACTCCCGGGACTTGGACCAGGTCCAGACCCCCCTTTCCTACCCCCTGTGACTGCTGGCCAGCCCCAGGTCTCCTGACCCCATGTCCCCGCCCTGTCCCCCAGCTCCCGCCACCTCTTTTTTCTTACAAGGTTGCTGTGTCTTAAAGGCGCCACCAGTCACCCCCTCCCCGCTGCCCGGAGCCCTCCCCTCTGTGTGCCCCTTGCCCCCGGGGCGCTGGAATCTGAGTCATTTTAGCAGGACTTGGTCTAGCCCCTTCTGTGTGCCACCTAGGAGTGAGAACACTCCCTTTGTGTCCTCCCCCCAGGCTTGGTCCGCCCAGCCTGACCCACCCCCAGTGCCTTCCACGCAGCAAATAGCACGGGGTCCCCTTCAGTGACACTGAGTTGGTGCTAGGGCGGAGCTGGGCGCCGCAGGCTGAGAGTTGTGGGGCCCCAGTTCAGTGTCCGGGGGGGCCTCCCGGGGGTGGGCCTTACTCCTCACCTGGCTCTGTGACCCTCTTACCCCGATCTTCAACATTACACCCCACCAACAGTGCGAGGGTCCGCCAGGCCCCACCCCATAGCCTGTCCTCACCGGGAATAGGTGGGATCAGTAACACCCCGAGCACCCTGTGAGTCTTGGCAAGGCCCAATAGTCTCTGAACGGTGCCTTCCCAGTGCGGGGGTGACTGAGAGAGGCCCCCAGCCATGCTGCTGCCCTCTAGGGGGCTTGGGAAAGAAATGGGGAGGCTGGGGGGAGTGGGTGACTCTGTAACTGGGGGGGGGGGGTCACTCTGTAACTGGTACTGAGGAGCACTGCTGGGAAGAAGGACGGTGTGAGTGGGGGAAGGAGGGACAACGGACACAGGGCCATGGGGGCCATGGGAGATTCATGGAGGCCATGAGAGTTTCATGGGGGGTCATGGGAGATTCAGGGGGCCGTGGGAGATTCATGGGGGGGCCATGGGAGATTCAGGGGGCCATGGGAGATTCATGAAGGCCATGAGAGTTTCATGGGGGCCATGGGAGATTCAGGGGGCCGTGGGAGATTCATGGGGGGGTCTGGGAGATTCATGGGGGGGCCATGGGAGATTCATGGGGGCCATGGGAGATTCATGAGGGTCCGTAGGAGATTCATGGGGGCCGAGGGAGATTCATGAGGGTCCATAGGAGATTCATGGGGACTATGGGAGGTTCATGGGGGCGTGGGAGATTCATGGGGGCTGTGGGAGATTCATGGGGGCCATGGGAAATTCACAGGGGCTGCGGAAGATTCAAGGGGTTCATGGGAGATTCATGGGGGGGCCATGGGAGATTCATGGGGGGCTGTGGGAGATTCATTGGAATCATGGGAGATTCGTGGGGCCATGGAAGATTCATGGGGTCTGGGAGATTCATGGGGGCCATGGGAGATTTATGGGGGGCATGGATGATTTGGGGGCTGTGGGAGATTCATGGGGGGCCATGGGAGATTCATGGCAGTATGGGAGATTCATGGGATGTGGGAGATTCATGGAGGTGCCATAGGAGATTAATAGGGGGGTCACGGGAGGTTCATGGGGGGTGCTGGAGATTTATGGGGACTGTGTGAGACTCCAGAAGAGGATAGAATCTCACAGCCCCCCATAAATCCCAGTGGCCCCATGAACCTCCCATGACCCCCATTTGGAGACGACCGCTGGACTAGAGCCATTACCGACTGGTTCCCACAAGATATCAAAAGACCATGTTGCCGCCCACCTACAAGATGGTCAGACTTCTTCGTCAAGACCCTGAACGAACAGTTTGAGGCTCTTCGTATTCCTGAAGCAACCAGATGCCATTGGGCTACACTGGCAAGTGATAGGGTCCAATGGAAATGTTACTGGCACCCGCTGAGCAAATCGATGAACAACGGGATGTCAAGTGATCAAGTGATCAAGTGTGAGATTCATGGGGGGGCCATGGGAGATTCATGGGGACCGTGGGAGATTCATGGGGCCATGGGAGATTTGGGGGGGCAGGGGATTTTCATGGGGATTGTGGGAGTTTCATGGAGCCATGAGAGATTCATGGGGGCCATGGGAGATTCATTGGGGCTGTGGGAGAATCATGGGGACGTGGGAGATTCATTGGGAGATTCATGGGGGGGGTCTATAGGAGATTAATGGGTGTCCATGGGAGATTCATGGGAACAGTGGGAGATTCATGGGGGTCATGGGAGATTCATGGGGGTAAGAGATTCATGGGTGCTATGGGAGATTAATGGGGGGGCCGTGGGGAGATTTGTGGGGGACCATGGGAGATTCATGGGGGCCGTTGGAGGATCATGGGGCCATGGGAGATTCTTGGGGTCCGTGGGAGATTCCTGGGGCCATGGAGATTCATGGAGACTGTGGGAGATTTATGGAGGCTATGGCAGATTCATGGGGCCATGGGAGATTCATGGGGGCTATGGGAGATTCATGGAGGGCCATGGGAGATTCATGGGGCCATGGGAGATTCATGGTGGGCCATGGGAGATTCATGGGGCCATGGGAGATTCATGGGGGGGCCATGGGAGATTCATTAGGTCATGGGAGACTCATGAGGCAATGGAGATTCATGGTGGGCAGTGGGAGATTCATTGGGGCCATGGGAGAATCATGGGGACCGTGGGAGATTCATTGGGCCATTGGAGATTCATGGGGGGGGGGTCTATAGGAGATTAATGGGTGTCCATGGGAGATTCATGGGTGTCAAGGAACTCCACCGGGGTCCCTGACAGTGCCGGGAAGTGAGTTCCCTTCTACCTCCGAGCCGGCAGAGAATGCATGAAGACTCAGGAATCCGATGCAGTTTTAAAAGGCTTTACTTATCACAGGTTCAGGCCTACAAATCCACAATAGGAAAAAACCCTGTGCTTAGGATTCCTGGCTAGAACCCCAGCCACGTGTAGAGCCAAAATGGCGGCCACTACAAAGACAAGACTCCCAAGAAGGGTGTGAGCTCACAAAGAGAGAGCCCAAAAAAGCAGCTTGAGAGAGGAAGCAGGCTAGTATTATACCCCTGCAACTCAGACCTCCCCTCCCACTGTTATGGAAAGCAGGGAGGGTCAAATGCCCTCAGGTAATTTCTCCCAGCACCTCACCTAGGCCCTTTTATATGCTAATGTCTTGAGCCAAGATCTGCCTGGAAAAGCCTTTCTAAGGTAGAGAAGGGGGTTTCTGAGATGGCTTGTCTCTGTACCAAAGTCTAATACTAGTACCATTTAAATATTTCTCCAAGCCTTCACAAGTCTCGTCTACTTCACAGTAGTTTTGTATTTTAGTTGCCTTTGAGTATATCAGGGAGCCATGCTTGTTTGCTTGGAGGCAAACAGCATTTCTCTCTGGTCTAATTACTTAGGGATCCAGCGAGGCCAGGAGGCAAATATGCTGGTAAGATCTAGCTAGTCCCACAATGATTGTGGTAGCATGGGAGAATATTTATACCAGCTAGTACAGAATACATGGTCAGATAAACTGCCACATTTAGACTACCCCCTTATCTATGAAGTGATTTGCAGATGGCAATTTGCAGAGGCTCTTAGAGGAGTCCTGCAACAACTCCCCTGATTAATTTACTAATAAAAATTGAAAAAGTACAAAATATTTAGTAACATACAGTAGATTAAGATAAGAAAAAACAATTCCAATTACAAAATGATAATACATGTTACTTTAGGATCCTAACTTGTTTTTGGACCCAAAGCAAAGTTCATGACAAAGTGTTTCTAGCTGTCTGATTATAACAGACTATAGTTTGCACTGTCCATAATTTGTGAGAGTCAATTTGCTATGTTTTATGTAAAAGTCAGGTGTCTGGAACAAAGTCTGTGGGGCTACTTCTGGAACAGCAAAACGGTGATCATATGAGTATGAGTCTTTGAAGAGCAGTGATCAGGAACTCGTTGAATTGTCAGGAACACTGGATCGGGTCTCAGGAACTGTCTTCCCCCGTTCATCATCGATTTGCTTGAGCGGGCACCAGTAACATCTCCATATATCCTGTCTCATGCAAGTAGAGCCCAAGGACACCTGCTTGCTCCAGGAACATAAAGAGCCTCAAACCATTCCATCAGGTCATGGGAATGAGGTCTATAATTGTTACTGGTATCTGGTATATCAAATATGACACGGGTAGCTTGCCAGGCTCTGCTGTGTGGGTAGCATACTCTTGTAGTCATCTCAAAATCCAGCATTTATTGATGAACCGCATGGCTGCAAGCAGCCACTCAAGCCGGGCTGTGATAGGCTGGTCTGCTGGGTGGAGTTCTGACGAGGGGGAAGTCCAGATGTGGAAAATGGAGGCCCTCATGGAGTGAGGGGTCATCTGGCTTGTTGTGAGGCTCTGCTGGGGTGGCGGGCCAGGGATAGAACCCGTCATCCCTCCTGGGCGTCTCATGAGCGGCTGGGCACAGTGAGAGCCAGTAGCAGCTCTGCTCCATGTCTGTCTCTCGTCTAGACAGGATTCTAGATCAAAAAAGATTTGATCTAGAATCCTGTCTCAGGAACACTGGAACAAATATCTCGAACTCTGGAACAGGAGTCTTGAGCACTGGAAAAGGTTTCTGGAACATTGCTGTAGGAGTCTTGCAGGGCTTCTTCAGCAAGGGAACACTGGCACTGGTAACTGTACCTGTAGCTTAATTTTAGGCGAGACAAAAACACTTTTCGAGATTAATCACAAACAGAGATTTTAAGGCTTGGCAGGGATCCAAGTCTGGGATGGAAAGAAGAACATAAAGAAGCTCCAACACGGGTGGAGCAGGGAAATAAGTATGAGAATTGATGATTTTAAAATTGATGAGTCTAGTGGATCAGCAGTGGAGCTGATGAATTTAATAGAGGTTTGTAGTGGTCAGAAATTGAGAAGGTAGTAGTTGAGACATAACATAGACACAACATTAATCACAAACATAATGGTGGCCACCACACGCACACACACACGCATACACACATTTGATCGATCAATATCTTACAGCTGTATATATGACCCATCTAGGGTGATAAATGGTAACGAATCAAGCGCTTCATGAATATAAAGCCGGCAAATGATGGTGAGGAAGTGTCTTTTCCTGTGAATAGTGCATTGGGAAAAAATTGTTTTTGCAAATTATTAAATTTTTTAGTGAGCACTGTTTTAGGAGTCTCAGAGTATTGAGCACTGTAGCGCAAGTTTACTGCATTCCAATATCTTATCCTGTGAACAGAATCATTAGAAAAACAATTTTTCATTGATTTAGCAAACTTTTTGTAATGAGCATTGTGATCAGAGTCCAAAGCCTCGAACATCATAGAAGGAATCTGCAGCATCCAAGTTCTTTTTCTGCAAATACCTGTGAGCAAAAGCATTAAAAAGGAAACTCTAACATTAATCCTTGAAACATTTTGACATTGAGCACTATGCTTGGAGTCCACCCATTTTTCCACCTTTTTTTTCATAAGGAAGAAAGCATTTAGGCTGTAAGGCAAGATATTAGACGTGGAACCATGATCAACAGGCTGAAAAACAAGATCATTATTAAAATGAACCAATCCAGGAGGTTTAAACAGCAACTTGCAATTTAAAATTTAAGACTTTATATTGAAAGAATTAGTTGTTGTCTGATTCTTGGAGAATTCTAGTCTTAACAAGTCGCAGAGGAACCCAGAGTTTCTTGGCAGGGTTATCATCTGTAGAAATGAAAGCATAACCTCTTCCCCGAATGAGGAGGTGACCTGCAATCCATTTATCATCAATTTTCACTCAGATGGGTGAATTGACTGTTTTTTGAGTTTGCATATCTTCTTGAAAGTGACATTCAGCCATGGTATAGGGATCTCCTTGAGGTATATTTAAGAAATTTAAGGTGAATAATGTTAAAGATAAAGAATCCATTGGAGGCATACTTGTTTTTCGTTTCTTCTTTAATAACTGAGTTTTAAGCGTTCTGTGGGCACGTTCAACAATTCCTTGTCCTTGTGGATTATATGGAATTCCTGTAATATGTTTGATCTGCCATTCCTCGCAAAAGGATTTGAAGGTTTTGCTGGTGTAAGCAGGACCGTTATCTGTTTTCATGGTATGGGGAATACCCATGACGGAGAAGCACTGGAGTAAAAATGAACAAACAGATTTAGCTCTTTCAGACGTCATAGGAACAGTCCATATGAACCGAGAATATGTATCAATGACCACATGAAGGAAAGGTTTGTTGGGAAATAAGTTAGTATGAGTTACATCCATCTGCCACAATTGGTTTGTCTGTAAACCTCAAGGATTTGCTCCTGCCACATGAGATGTACAATGTAAAGGAGCACAGACAGGACAGTTGCGGACAATTTGTCTAGCTTGTCTCCATGGGATACCATGATGTACATGAAGGAGGCAGGCATTTGTATGTAGAGTCTGGTGCTCTTCCTCAACTGATTTAAATACTTGTGCTGCCAAGAGATCTGCTGCTTCATTTCCTCGAACCATCGGCCCGGGAGTCGGCTGTGAGAACGGATGTGGGAGATGTATATAGGGAATGTTCTATTTCGGAGGAGATCTTGTAGTTTATGGAACAGCTCCTGAATTATAGGATTATGGGCATTTAAAGAAGCAGTGACAATTCCAGGAAATTGTCATGGAATGTCATGACAATTTCATGGATGACTTTGTCATCCATGAAAAAGATCTAATTCCTTCTGAGCTTTAGGAGTTAGCTGCCTTGGGCTATTTAAACCAACTACATATGCAGAATCACTCACCACGTTACATGGGCCAGATACATGGGATAGTAAATGTATCAGGGTGGCGAGTTCCACTTGTTGGGCAGATTTATAATTTGTATGCACAGTAGTGGTCAATGAAGGACCTGTAATTCCACCCCTTCCTGATGAGGAACCATCAATATAATACACTGGAGCATCAGGAATGGGAGAGGAGCGGACAATGGTGGAAATTACAAAAGGTGTCCTTTTCAGAAATTCCCAGGTTTTTCCAGCTGGGTAATGATAAGATATTTCTTCTGAAAAAATCTGCTAAAGCTCTCTGAAGGATTTCACTGAGTGGTAAAACAGCTTCAATTTCTTTTTTAGGGTCAGGTAGTACATGGGGATCATGTCCAAGTAATACTTGGGTTCTTGATCTTCCCTTAATTATAAGGTTGGCTATCATCTCAAGGTAAGGTGTAGCAGTATGATTCTGTTTGTTATGTAAGTAAACCCAATCTAACGGTCCGGATAATTGGGCTATAGCAGCAGTTGGAGACTCGGGAGTGTTGAAGACCAATAACCATACCTTTTCTCTGGGATTAAATCTGGAGAGGTAAGATTTTTGAAGTCGATCCATGAAAAAGTCTAATTCCTTCTGAGCTTTAGGAATTAGCTGCCTTGGGCTATTTAAAGCAGGATCACCTTCAAGGGTGTGGAACAAGTTACGGAGCTCACAGTTAGGAATCCCAAGGGATGGGCGCACCCAGTTGATATCTCCCAACAGTGTTTGAAAATCATTCAAGGTTTTGAGTCTTTTTGACTAATGGAAATTTTTTGAGGATGCACTGTAGTGTGGTCAAGAGCATAGCCCAAATATTCATATGGAGGCTGCATCTGGATTTTTTCCGTAGCTACTTGTAAGCCAGCCTCTGGTAAAACTGTCATTACATCATTATATAAATTCTGGAGATCTCTGGAATTATCACAAGCTAGCAGGATATCATCCATGTAGAGGATGATGTATGCACCAGGAAATTTAGCACGAATGGGTTGTAAAAACCTCATCAACAAAGTGTTGACACATCGTAGGTGAATTAGTCATCCTTTTGGGGCAATACTGTCCATTGAAACCTATCTAAAGGGCCTTTATGATTAATAGAAGGGACTGAAAATGCAAACCTTTTCCGATCATCTGGGTGGATAGGTATGCTGTAAAAGCAGTCTTTTAAATCTATGATAATTAGCGGCCAATCTTTAGGAATAGCTGCTGGAGAGGGGAGCCCAGGTTGCAGGGCTCCCATGGGGACCGTAGTAGAATTTACATTCCTTAAGTCAATCAGCAAATGACATTTGCCTGATTTTTTTCTGTATCACAAAAACAGGAGAATTCCATTCTGAAAATGTTTCTTCAATATGTCCTAAATTCAGCTGTTCTTCCACTAGATTTGTTAGCGCCTCTAACTTTTTGATATTAAGGGGCCACTGTGGTGTCCATATAGGTTTGTCAGACTTCCACTGAATACAGATAGGTGGTGGGCGCTTAACCACAGCGGCCCCAATTAAAAAGGGTTACCCCCTGTGTTAGGCTTATTATGGTGAGCTGGAACAGGTGCCTGATGGGCAATTGGACTAGGTATGTGAATTACTGCCCCCCACTGCTCCAGCATGTCTCGACCCCATAAAGTTAAAGGCATAGGGACTATATAAGGTTGGACCATGGCTACATTCCCTTCAGGGCCAATACACGGCAGCCACCTCACACTCTGTCGGAGAAGAGAAGAGGAGATATTGCCCACCTGCTCAGACTATGGGACACTTTCTTTAGGGCCCAGTTAGAGGGCCAATACTTGGTGGAGATTATGGATATGTCTGCCCCCTGTATCCAACATGCCTTTGAATTTCCTTTTATAAATTTCGAGGGTATAACCAGCCGCTTGGCCTACGAAATTCTGGTACTGTACCCAACTAAATAGTTAGCAGGTGGCTGGTGGGCTTGGTTCTGTGTGGCTGTATAACCAACAATGTAGTTGGCAGAAGGGTTGGTACTGTTTAAGCCACCAGTTCTAGGGTGTTCGGACTGACTAGACGGATCCTCAAAAAATAATAATAGTTTAGCAAGCGGTTCCCCCTTTTTATTTATTTATTTATTTATTTATTTATTTATTTATTTTTGCTTTTTGGGTCACACCCGGCAATGCTCAGGGGTTTCTCCTGGCTCTTCACTCAGGAATTACTCCTGGTGGTTCTCGGGGACCATATGGGATGCCGGGGATCGAACCCAGGCCGGCACAGGCTGGCCGCGTGCAAGGCAAACGCCCCTACCCGCTGGGCTATCGCCCGGCCCCCCCCCTTTTTTTAAAGTCCATTTAGTTGGCACAGAGATTGACAGTATTATCTCTCCATGAGATTCAGGATCCAGAAGTCCAAAATGCACATTAATTCCCTTAAATTTCAGCCAATTGCTCCCCTGAATTAAACCCATACTACCTGGGGAGCAGGTCCTTTTTATCCCTGTTTTTAGCATGTAAGGATCTTGACTTGGGTATATTGTGACAGTCTTAGGGCAGAGAATATCGAGACTGCCATTGCCTGATGGGGTAGGCCAGAGAGTATTTATTGACTGTAATTCTGTGGATTCTGATTCGGAGGATACTGGGCAGGTGGAATGAACTAGAGTGCCCCTGGATTCAGCTGGGCCTGGGGCTGGCCCCCACCCAGTTTCCCGCATTTGGGGAGGCGTAGATGTTATTTGAGCCTGTGGAGCTTGTGGAACCTGGGAGGGGGTTCATGTAACATTTCCCATAAAGGGATTATTAGGATGTTGCCCTGTATTGATAGTTCTAGAAGATGGGCAATCTCTACGGGTGTGTCCCTTCCCTCCGCAGGCTAAAGCAGGTTATCTGTCCAGATGAAGCCTGAGGCTGACTTCGTCTCCGAGACCGTCAGTTTCTGGCCCAATGTTTTCCCTTTCTGCACCTTGGGCATGGTCCAGGTGGGACCCTCCGAGGGGTGGAGTTGCGATTATTAGCATAGTTTCTCTGATCATTGTTTATCCTTTGAAGATTATTGTTTCTCTCCCTGAAGCTGTTCGACATTTCACCCCTATCCTGATCCTCCTGCTGTATGGGATAAGCCTCTATAGCATTCTGTGTTACATGGGAGGCCAAACCAACATTTCTACAGGCCTTTAGATATCCCATGAGGTCTTCCTTTTCCTTAATACTATATAGTATTGCTCGGCAATTTTGATTAGCGTTCTCATATGCTAAGGTTCATTTTAGGGTTTGTTGAGTGGATGGGTCTTTGTCGGGTAGCTCCACTGGGGTCCCCGACAGTGCCGGGAAGCGAAGTTCCCTTCTACCTCCGAAGTCGGCGAGGAATGGATGAAAACTCAGGAATCCGATGCAGTTTTAAAAGGCTTTACTTATCACAGGTTCAGGCATACAAATCAGCAAAAGGAAAAGCCCGGTGCTTAGGATTCCAGGCTAGAACCCCAGCCACGTGTAGGCCAAGATGGTGGCCACCACGTGTAAAGGCCCTGTAAAAGGAGAAGAAGACAAGACTCCCAAGAAGGGTGAGCGCTCACAAAGAGAGAGCCCAAAAAGAAGCGCAAGAGAGAGGAAACAGGCTAGTTTTATACCCCCTGCAACTCAGACCTTCCTCCCACTGTTATGGAAAGCAGGGAGGGTCAAATGCCCTCAGGTAATCCCTCCCTGCACCTCACCTAGGCCCTTTTATATGCTAATGTTTTGAGCCAAGATCTGCCTGGAAATGCCTTGATAGGGTAGAGAAGGGGGTTTCTGAGATGGCATGTCTCTGTACCAAAGACTAATACTAATGCTAGTTAAATATTTCTCCAAGCCTTCACAAGTCTCTTCTACTTCATTGTAGTTTTGTATTTTAGTTGCCTTTGAGTATATCAGGGAGCCATGCTTGTTTGCTTGGAAGCAAACAGCATTTCTCTCTGGTCTAATTACTTAGGGGTCCTACATGGCCAGGCAAATATGCTGGTAAGATCTAGCTAGTCCCACGATGATTGTGGTAGCATGGGAGAATATTTATACCAGCCAGTACAGAATACATGGTCAGATAAACTGCCACATTTAGACTACCCCCTTATCTACGAAGTGATTTGCAGGCAGCAATTCAGAGCAGATGCAGCGGCCCTTAGAGGAGTCCTGCAACAGGTCTTGAACCTGTCTGTGGATTACCTGAGTTAATTTCCCAATAAAATCAAAGTATGGTTCATTAGGACCCTGGTAAATTTTTGTACAGCTACCTAGATATTCTGGGTCGGCATCTACTTTTTCCCATGCTTTTAATGCTGTATCCCGAACAAATTTTAAAACAGCTTCAGGTAATGTTGATTGTTTTTCTTTTTCTTGCCATTCACCTTCACCGCTCAGCATGGCAAGTTACATTATGGCCAGATTCTCTTAAAGTGTCAATATTCATGTTAACCCCATCTGCATACCACATTTGCCATTGTACGAACTGTGAATCGCTCAGACAAGTACGGGCTACCATTTCAAAGTCTGACAATACCCACTCTCTTCTTCGGCTCCAATCAGCTAAATATTTTAAAGAATAAGGACTTGCTATTCCAAACTTGTCGCAAGCCTTCCTGAATGGGGTTATTGACTCAATACTCAATTCTTCATAAATTGGTTTTACTTTATATTTAGATTGGTCATGAGAAAGATTGCTGGGCTTTGCTCTTTGACTATTATTAGATTGACCACCAGAGGAACCTCAAGGCTCTTGGGGCCTGCACAAGCTAACCTGTTCCTCCCATTCTTCCCCATCAGAGCTTGTAGTCTCTGTCAGAGGAGCATCTTCCCCTTGGAAGGTATTAACTCCGGGGAGATTTTCAGTTTGAAAGCCTGCCTCCTTTGGGCTTCCATGTTCCTCATCTAAGCTGTTTTAGAACTCTTTTTAGAACTCTTTTTTAGATTTTTTTTGCCAGAAATGTATACACCTTTTCAGGTCTACAACCTTAGGGCGTGTTTGCAAATGGCTTTTAGTTGGTTCACGCCTCAGAATCGGGTATGTGCTGTTTCCTGATTGGTAAGCTATGAAATCAGAAATCTCCCCTGCGTAACACAACCATTTCTTGGTTTAAGTTCCCAAGTTTCCTATATATTTCTTCTTTTTGTTCTTTCAATCTTATATCTAACTTCCAGACCTCTTCTTTCTGTCCCTTGATTCTAACTCTCTGTTTGTCAATTTCTCCCTCTAAGTTGGTGCTTATCTTACTGATATCCTCCTTCTGCTCTTCAAACTTTACTTCAAATTTTAAATCCTGTTTAATAATTTTACTTTCCTGTTCTTCTAATTTTTCCTCAAATTTTGAATCCAGTTTAGTAATTTTATTTTCGTTCCTCTAATTTTAAATCCTGTTTAATAATTTTACTCTCCCGCTTTTCTAATTTTTCTTCGAATTTTAAATCCTGTTCTTCTAATTTCTTTTTTTCTTTTTTTTTTTTTTTTTTGCTTTTTGGGTCACACCCGGCAATGCTCAGGGGTTTCTCCCTGGCTCTGCACTCAGGAATCACTCCCTGGCGGTGCTCAGGGGACCATATGGGATGCCGGGGATCGAACCCGGGCCGGCATGGGCCGGCTGCATGCAAGGCAAATGCTCCCGGCCCCTCTAATTTCTTTTCCTGTTTAATAATTTTGCTTTCCTGATCTTATAATTTTTCTTCGAATTTTAAATCCTGTTCTTCTAATTTCTTTTCCTGTTTAATAATTTTGCTCTCCTGATCTTCGAATTTTCTTCTTCGAATTTTAAATACTGTTCTTCTAATTTATTTTTGAATTTTAAACTCTGTTTAATAAGTCTGTCCTCAAGCTTTAAGACCAGTCTACCTGTAATTTTATGATTCACACTCATTTCTTTTCATTTCTGAGCAAACCTCATCCCTGAAGGTTGCATTCAATCTATTACATTCCTCCCTCGCTCTATTAAACATTGCCCTCATGCAGAGGTACAGTTTGAGAATCGCAAGGACCCAGAAGATTTGTAAAAGGATAAAGTAGTTCTCAAAAAGGAACTTCATTAACTGGGCTATGTATGGTTCTGACCCAATAAAAGATACAATGTATCTATACCACGAGATATCCATCATTTTACTCACGGTTCGGAGGCAGATGATCTCTGTCCGATGATGATCAGGCCAGACAATGATCGCCGTGCCCACCCAGGGGACTCCAGATGTCGGGGAACTCCGCCAGGGTCCCCGACAGTGCCGGGAAGCGAATTCCCTTCTACCTCCGGAGCCGGCAGAGAATGCATGAAGACTCAGGAATCCGATGCAGTTTTAAAAGGCTTTATTTATCACAGGTTCAGGCCTACAAATCCACAATAGGAAAAAACCCTGTGCTTAGGATTCCTGGCTAGAACCCCAGCCACGTGTAGGCCAAAATGGCGGCCACTATGTGTTAAGGCCCTGTAAAGAGGAGACAAAAACAAGACTCCCAAGAAGGGTGCGAGCTCACAAAGAGAGAGCCCAAAAAAAGAGGCTAGTATTATACCCCTGCAACTCAGATCTCCCCTCCCACTGTTATGGAAAGCAGGGAGGGTCAAATGCCCTCAGGTAATTTCTCCCAGCACCTCACCTAGGCCCTTTTATATGCTAATGTCTTGAGCCAAGATCTGCCTGGAAAAGCCTTTCTAAGGTAGAGAAGGGGGGGTTTCTGAGATGACTTGTCTCTGTACCAAAGTCTAGTACTAGTACCATTTAAATATTTCTCCAAGCCGTCACAAGTCTCGTCTACTTCACAGTAGTTTTGTATTTTAGTTGCCTTTGAGTATATCAGGGAGCCATGCTTGTTTGCTTGGAGGCAAACAGCATTTCTCTCTGGTCTAATTACTTAGGGATCCAGCGTGGCCAGGCAAATATGCTGGTAAGATCTAGCTAGTCCCACGATGATTGTGGTAGCATGGGGGAATATTTATACCAGCTAGTACAGAATACATGGGCAGATAAACTGCCACATTTAGACTACCCCCTTATCTACGAAGTGACCTGCAGGAGGCAATTCAGAGCAGATGCAGAGGCTCTTAGAGGAGTCCTGCAACACATGGGAACCGTGGGAGATTCATGGGGGCCATGGGAGATTCATGGGGGCCATGGGAGACTCATGGGGTCATAGGAGATTCATGGGGGGTGAGAGATTCATGGGTGCTATGGGAGATTAATGGGGGCCGTGGGAGATTCATGGGGGCCGTTGGAGGATCATGGGGCCATGGGAGATTCTTGGGGTCCGTGGGAGATTCCTGGGGCCATGGAGATTCATGGGGACTGTGGGAGATTTATGGAGGCTATGGCAGATTCATGGGGCCATAGGAGATTCATGGGGGCTGTGGGAGATTCATGGAGGGCCATGGGAGATTCATGGGGCCATGGGAGATTCATGGGTGCTATGGGGAGATTATGGGGGGGCCATGGGAGATTTGTGGGGGACCATGGGAGATTCATGGGGCCGTTGGAGGATCATGGGGCCATGGGAGATTCTTGGTGTCCGTTGCAGATTCATGGGGGTTATGGGAGATTCATGGGGGGGCCATAGGAGATTCATGGGGGCCATGGGAGATTCACGGGGCCACGGGGATTCATTAGGCCATGGGAGACTCATGAGGCAATGGGAAATTCATGGGGGGCCATGGGAGTTCATGGGGGCATTGTGGGCCTTAGGGGTTATGGGTGAGTCATGGGATGTAGAGGGGGTGGGTGACATGGAGACCCTAGGGAGTCGGGGGCCATGGGCGGTGAGATGGGGCACATAGGGAGATGAGGGTACTGAGGAAGCCTTGGGGGACCCTGGGGTTCTGGGGGGCAAAGGGCTTAGGCACCCCATGGAGGAACCTTTGTTTTTTTTTGTTGTTGTTGTTGTTTTGTTTTTTGGGTCACACCTGGCAATGCTCAGGGGTTACTCCTGGCTCTTCACTCAGAAATTACTCCTGGCAGCCCTGGGACTACCAGCCACAGCATGCAGAGCCTCAGAGGTGGCTGGGGGAAGCTGGAACTCGGCTCTCCCTGACCCAGCTGACCATGGGGCCCCCAGGAGGACAGATGGGTTTTGGGAGTGGGCCCATCACCTCTGGGGATCCTGGAAGCAGCTGGATGAGACTCACCCACCACATTAACCGTCATTTTCGCTGTCTGGACACTGACCATGAGGCCTCTAATTCTTGCGGCCGCGTGGTCCACCAAACTAGTGGAAACAGTTATGTCCTTTAATGTACTGCATTTTACGATGTGTAGGAAAGGTAGGTGGGAGGGAGAGATAGAGAGGAGAGAAAAGATATACAGAACCCGCCAAGTAGTTGGGATGCGGGAGAGGGGGAGGACGGTGGGGACATTGGTGATGGGAGATGGGTTTGGGTAGAAGGATTTGTGTTGGAACACTGTAGGAACCAAAACTCGAGCATGAGCATCTTGCAATTGTATGTCTAAAAGTGGTGTAATAAAATTAGGGAAAAAAATTACTCCTGGCGGTGCTCGGGGGACCATATGGGATGCCGGAGATCGAACCCAGGTCGGTCGTGGGCAAGGCAAACCCCTCCCCGCTGTGCTATTGCTCCAGCCCCCATGGAGGAACCTTTGAAGCAGAGTTGGGAGCTGACCTGCAGAGGAGCCGAGAGGACAGTCCAGGCCAGGAAGGGAACGAGCAAGGAGCAGGGGGTCCTGGGGGTAGCCGAGAGAAAGGGGTGAGGGGCGTGGTTCACCTCAGGAGCCTACAGCCCTATTGGAGGTGGGGCCCTGACTGCCACAAGGACCCCCTGTCTCTGGGTTCTAGAAGTTTCCAGGGAAGCTGGTCCCAGCATCTGTGGGCTGCCACCAGTCTTGCCAGGCAGAAAGTGAGGAGGGGGCTGGACGGGGGGCCCTGTGTCTCCCTAAGGAGTGCATGGCCAAGCCCTGAGATAACCCCAGAGCTCTTCCGATGAGAGAAGTGTCCACAGGGTTACTTGGTCTCTCTCTGTGGGCCTCGTCTCTGAGACGGAGTGAGGGACCCAGTGGGCAACCCCCTTTGATTCTCAGTCAGAGGCTGTGCTCGGGGCTGTGAAACTTCCTAGCCTGAGCAATCCTCCAGTGGGGAGGGTGCTGGCCCACCCCACAGGGCCCTGAGCCCCACCTGTACTGATTCCTGAGCACAGAGCCAAGAGCAAGCCCTGAGCAAAATCAGGTGTGACCTCCCCCAAAAAAAAAAAAAACACCTGAGGGAGTACTGGCCTCAGTGATTATGCAGGAAAGTAATGTCCAAAGGTGCTCTTCTATGGTCAGCAAGAATACAAATGTGAACACTTTTGGGGCACACTGACCATTGCTCTGGCTATCACCCTGCCTCTCAGCAGATAGCCCTGCCCTGCCTTGGTGGGGGGGAGGGCCCTTGGGGTCCTCCCTAATTCTGGGCTTACTAAAGCTCCCCTGTGTGGTCTGCTTGGGACTAGCTGAGAAAAGGTTTCAGGTGACCCCCCGCAGGGTCCCGCACATCTGGGCACCAGGTTTGGCTGCTCGAGCCTGGGGCTGCAGGGGGCACACGCCAGCCTCCTCACACCTGTCTCCCAGACAAAACTCTGTGCCAAAGCGCTGGACCCCACTGGCTCTCGAGGCTTGGCACTGGGCACCCCTTCTCTCCCCAAGGGGTATGTGGGAGGTGCCATCCAGAGCGTGGGGCGCTTGACGTGATGTGTTAGTGGTTGCATCTTGATACCACTGCTGTTGCTTCATCTTTACGGACTCCACGATATGGGCCCCAGGACTGACATCTTGGCCGCTGTCCAGCTACAGTGACCCAGTTCTTACGGGAATAGAGACCGCTATCTCGGGGATCACGCTTCTAGGAAACTGGGCAATCGATAAGCAACTGCCCCTCCCTAGCGGCTGAGGGCAGGGATGTTAGAAGATGATGGGGGATGAAGCCTGGCCTGCCCCACCCTGAGCCTGGTTGGGGGGACCTGGGCAACAATGGAGGCCAAGCCACCAGCACCGTGCATCACCCATCCACCCCCTCACTCACTCACACACACACACACACACACACACACACACACACACACACACACACACAGAGTGTTTTGTGAGTTTCGATGTCATAAATGTGACTGGGGCTGTTAAGTCGTAAAACAAAGGTAGACAAAGGCAACTCCCTTAACGGAAGCTGCCTGAGATATTCCTGCCCAGGGCGGGCCGGCCAGGCTCGGGGTGCTCCACCAAGCTCCTTTCGGGAATGAATACAGACTGCCTGGACGCCAGCTTTTACCAGGCACCTGGACACAGTGCCTGGACGTCAGCTTTTTCCAGGCACTTCTTCTTCCTTGTTGGACTGTCCTGGGAGGCAGACAGGAATGGGTTTCTCTCCCAGGAAGTGAGGGTTCACGCAACAGAGGAGTGAGAAATCAAGCCCCAGGTGGTTGATGGCTCTCTGTTCATGCCCGGTGGGGGGGTCCTGGTGAAAAGGTTACAGCTGATGGGGCTGGAGAAGGTAACGCAGCAGGTAGGTGCTTGCCTGGCACACAGCTGACCTGGTTTTAGTCCTGGCACCTCGCGTAGTCCCCCAAGCCCTGCCAGGATTGACCCCTGAGCAGAGAGCCAAGACTAAAGCCTGACGCACAATTGGGTATGAGTAACCCCAGGTCCCCGCCCTGAAAGAGCCCTACACATTGAAAAAAAAGTTTCCTCCACCTCCCATGACCTTGCCCCTGAAAGGCTCTGGACGACCTAGCGCTGTAGTTGGTGACATCATCCTACCTACCGAAGGCTTGTTTTAGGTCTCAGCCTGTCAAATCTGGGCTGGAGGTAAAAATCCAAATCTAAAGGCCAGTCTCTAGCTGAGACCCTGGCCTTCTTGGCCAAACCAAAAGATTCTGAGTCACCCCCTCAAAATCGAGGACCCCTACCTAGCTCCAGGCAAGGGTTTGAAGAGAAGAGACTCAAGGGGTGGAGCCTGCGGGTGGGAGGGGCTGGGAACACGGTGGGCTGGAATCAAGGGCAGGGGAGCGGGCAGTGACCAGCCTGGGCCATGGGGGTTGGGGGACCCAGCTCTGTAACAGGCTGAGCAGCAACAGAGCCACAGTGCAGGGATGAGGCTCTACTCAATGTGACCCCTAGCCCCGCCTATGGTCCCCTAAGTCCTAGCAAGAGTGATCCCAGAGCACAGAGCCAGAGTCAGTCCTGAGCACTCTTGGAAGGGCTTTGAGGATAACATGGGATGCCGGAGATCAAATCCAGGTTCTGCTGCGTGCAAGGCAAGCGCCCACCCCCTGGACTAGGGCTGAGACTCTAAACTAATTTATTTATTCATTCTTTTTTGTTTGTTCATTTGTTTGTTTTGTTTTGGAGCCGGCAAACTCAGAGGTTACTCCTGGTGATGCTCAGGGGACCACATGGGATGCCAGAGATCAAATTCAGGCCAGCTGCATACAAGGCAAGTGCCCTAGCTACTGCACTGTCGCTCAGGCCTCCATTCATTCATTTTAATTCTAAGCTTATTTAAACACTGTTGGGGCTGGAGCGATAGTCCAGTGGGTAGGGCGTTAGCCTTGCATGCGGCCGGCATATGCTGGCCCGGTTCGATCCCGGCATCCCATATGGTCCCCCCGAGCACTGCCAGGAGTAATTCCTGAGTGCAGAGCCAGGAGTAACCCCTGAGCATTGCCAGGTGTGACCCCAAAAAGCAAAAAAAAAAACACTGTAGTTTACAGAGTTGCACATAATATCGCTGTTTCAGGCATTCAGTGTTCCAGAATCACTCCCACCTCCAGTGTGACCGTCTCTCCACCAGTTTCCCACATACTCTAAGCCTGCCTCTTTAGCATGCACAAAATAATTTGATTTATATTGCTTGCTATAAAAAAAAATGCTTATTTTTAAAAAAAAAAAAGTCCAGTAAAAGAAACTTTGTAAAAATTGTTATATCTCGGGGCCGGAGGATAGCCCAGTGGGTAGGGCGTTTGCCTTGCATGCGGCCGGCCTGTGCCAGCCCGGGTTCAATCCCCCGTGTCCCATATGGTCCCCTGAGCACTGCCAGGAATAATTCCTGAGTGCAGAGCCAGGAGAAACCCCAGAGCATTGCCAAGTGTGGCCCAAAAAAAAAGCAAAAAAAAAAAAAAAATTGTTATATCTCACAAGGGTGTTCTTAGAGTCCTCATTGGGGGGTTCCAGAGCTGTGAGTTGCTAGCAGAGCCTTTGGTATGACTGTTAGTTGCTAGTGGAGCCTCTGGTGTGACTGTTAGTTGCTAGCAGAGCCTCTGGTGTGACTGTTGGTTGCTAGCAGAGCCTCTGGTGTGACTCTTCGTTGGTTGCTAGTGGAGCCTCTGGTGTGACTGTTGGTTGCTAGCGGAGCCTCTGGTGTGACTGTTAGTTGCTAGCAGAGCCTCTGGTGTGACTGTTGGTTGCTAGCAGAGCCTTTTGTGCGTTGTTCTGCTCACTGCGCTGACTGGGCTGAGCTTTTCTGTACTTTCCCATCTAATTTTTTTTTTTTTTTTTTGCTTTTTTGGGTCACACCCGGTGACGCTCAGGGGTTACTCCTGGCTCTGCACTCAGGAATCACTCCTAGCAGTGCTCGGGAACCATATGGGATGCCGGGGATCAAACTCAGCCGGCACAGGCCGGCCACGTGCAAGGCAAACACCCTACCCGCTGGGCTATTGCTCGGCCCCTTTCCCATCTAATTTGCTGACTAGCCACTTACTTCTTTTTTTCTTTTTTCTTTTTTTGTCTTTTTGGGGTCACACCCGGCAATGCTCAGGGATTTCTCCTGACTCTGAACTCAGGAATTACTCCTGGCGGTGCTTGGGGGTCCATATGGGATGCCGGGGATCAAACCTGGGCCAGCAGAGGCTGGCTGCATGCAAGGCAAACGCCCCACCCATTGGGCTATCTCTGCGGCCCCATGCCACTTATTTCTAAAGGATCATTTGATAACAAGCATCTGCCCAGAGGCAGCGAAGGTCCGTATTAATAATAGCTCTCTGCCTACTTACTGATCCTGAGATAAATTCACGCAAAAATGAATTTTTTTCATAAAATGTTAACGCGGGGCCGGAGCAATAGCACAGCGGGTAGGGCATTTGCCTTGCATGTGGCTGACCTGGGTTTGATCCCTGGCATCCCATATGGTCCCCTGAGCACCTCCAGGAGTAATTCCTGAGCAAAGAGCCAGGAGTAACCCCTGAGCATCGCTGGGTGTGACCCAAAAAAGCAAAAACAAACAAATGAACGAACGAACGAACAAACAAACGAACGAATGAACGAATGAACGAATGAATGAATGAATAAAATGTTAACACGAAAGTGAATTTTCCTGTGCTGGTGGGTTCTTGAGAATGATATGAAAGATACGTACAAACTCGGAAGATTGAAAGTTAGTTATTGTACAGATGATTCCGGGTCCCTCCCCAATGTCCAGACCTCTCTGTTACCCATGAACGAATTCCTGGTCCTGTTCCTAATGTTGCCCGTCCAGGTACGACTTCCCTGTCCACGCTGCTCTCTGTCCTGAGTGTCCTTTCTCAGCCTCCGCCACGACCACATGCATGGCCAAGGACCCTGTGCTTCGTACCTGCCGCTGGGCCTCCCAACTGTAGCCCGGCGGTCCCTGTTGTCCTTCCCGGCTTTCCTTAGTCACCAGTCATGACCCTGTGCACGTGGTGAGGCACCCGTGTACTATGCTCAGTGCCTTGGGCATCTGTGCCCTTCCTGAACGGAGCTATCCTGGGCCTCTTAACCCTGATGATAACCTGGAAAAACTAGGGTATATTTTTTTTCTAAAAAAAACTTAGAAAGCCCAATCTGTCCTGCCCTTGACCGGCCTTGTGTGGCCTATCTGTACTCGGCCGTGTACCTGGACACGGGTGGGAGAGAGGGGAGCCAAGCAGCTAGAGAGAGACAGAGGGGAGGGCCTGGGGGTGCCAAATCCCACCCTCCGCTGTATCAAAAGAACGTTTCTTCTACCATTGTTAGTGGCAATGAAAATTGGGGTAAGGGGCCGGTGCAATAGCCCAGCGGGGAGGGTGTTTGCCTTGTATGTGGCTTATCTGGGTTGACCCCCAGCCTCCTAGTCCTGAACAACCAGGAGTAATTCGTGAATACAGAACCAGGAGTAACCCCTGAGCATTACCAGGTGTGACTTACAAAGCCAAAAGAAAACATGAAAGAAAAGGAAAATAGGGGTAAACATGTCCAAAAAGAGGGATGGCGAAATAGTGACTGCAGCGGACTCCAGCGGCCGCACTGGAGCTGGCCGAGGTGAATGGGCTTTCAGAGCCCTGGACAGCAGATGAGCCCCGAAACTTCCTGAGTGCGTGAATGCGGATGCCCCTGGGAGGAGCGCATGAAGGACGACATTAAACCGATCGGGCCCGGTTAATGTCGAAATCCCGCCCATAGTGGGCTGTACAATGACGGTGGTATCGCGTCCTCCACCAGGCGGAGCCCCACGGCTCCAGGCACTGCACGTGATGACAGAGCTTTAATATGTCTGAAAAGGGCTTTTGGGGTCCAACTCGGCCCTGCCGCGAGTGCGCCCAGGAGGAGGCGAGTCGCTCTGGTGAGTCAGTATGATCCGCCTCGATTCACCACGCCACGGTGATAACAGCCATTTCCTCTCTGGACCAGGCCCTGCGCCAGCAACGCACAATGGAAGAAAACCCCCCAGAGGTCCAGCAATCAGGATACTCAGGATGGGGCGGGCTGGACTGGGAGCCTCAGCCCACCCAGAGCGCCCAAGTCGCGAAAGCAGCGGCCGCAGCTCCAGTCCTGGTCCCTGCCAGGGCTGCGGCTGCCGGAGATTGGGGGGGTCCAGGGCGGCTCCACCAGCAGGTCAACCTGGACCGGCAGGGCAGGGGACCAGCAGCCACAGGGCACCCTCGGCATCCTGATACCCCCCAAATCTCCTCTGTGCATGTGACCAGTCTACACCCACCGGGACTGTCTCCCCAAGAGCTAAACTGCCCCGAGTTAGGCATGGGGGAGCCGCACTTACTGGCCACACTCCAGAAACTCGTAATTAAACCTCGAAGGAGCTCAGAAGCCGGTTAAGAAGCTCACGGGCCATGAGCAAGGGCAGAGATGCTCCCGGTCCGTCAGGCTGTACATCTCGGGCACCTCAGAGGGGGACGGGCTTGGGTCTGGCCTGTCCTAACAGAGCCCTAGCTGCCAAAAACTCCACACCCCACAATCGCCGCCAGATTCAAGGCTGAACTCCTGCTCAGACGCTCTCCTCCTAGAAATTAATCTGTCGAAAAACTCAGGTGTGTGGGTTTTGTGGCTGAAATCCCCCAGGCTCTTAGGGACTCGGGAAAGGGCATCTGCTCCCACCCCGCTGCTCTGCCAGAAGGCCCCCAGTTAAAATTCTCACTCCACCTTTATCCCTGTTAAAGACTTGGGATTCCTGCAGTGCACAGTAGGTACAATAATGATACACGGAGCAGCACATCACACTCAAGTTGTTTGCAACAGCTCGGTAAAAAGGTCATGCCCTTAGCAACAACATGATGTTCTAATGACATAGTAAGCAATATAAAGTTAATCACTCAGTGCCTGCTAAGGGAGCAGGCTTGGGGATGGGCGGAAACTAGGGACTTTGGTGGCAGTAAGGGCATATTGGTGTTGGGACTGTTGTTGGAATATTGTGTACCTGAAACAACTGTATGTGAACAACTTTGTAAATCACAGTGTTTAAATAAAGTTTAAGAAAAAACCTATAGAGGTGCCAGAGCCATAGCACAGCGGGTAAGGCATTTGCTTCTTATGTGACCAACCTGGGTTAGATCCCTGGCACCCCATATGGTCCCCCAAACACTGCCAGGAGTAATTCCTGAGTTCAGAAGTAACCCCCGAGCATTGCTGGGTGTGATCCAAAAAAGCAAAAAAAAAAGAAAAGAAAAAAAAAAACTATAGAACCTAAAATAAAATAGCATAAAATTCTTTAAAAAAAAAAGAAAGAAAGAAAAGAAACATGCCGAAGAAGAGAAGAACAGGAGTGTGGTTTGATGGCTCCATTATCCCACAGAATGAATAGTGACACTTCTCTGAAGAAAATGGATGCCAAGAGGCTAGTAATGGTTGTTCGTCTCTGACTGGGGGGAGAAGCGAGATGGGGAGCTTCGGTTTCATACTTCACAGCGGGGAGAATAGCTATTAGCAAGGAGAGAGGAAGCAAGTGTGGGCAAAAATATGGAGAGGGAGAGAACTCTTTTTAAATTTTTATAGTTTGGGTCACACTTGGCATTGCTTGGTTTTTTTTGTTTGTTTGTTTGTTTGTTTTTTGCTTTTTGGGTCACACCCAGCAATGCTCAGGGGTTTCTCCTGGCTCTGCACTCAGGAATTACTCCTGGCGATGCTTGGGGACCATATGGGATGCCGGGATCGAACCCCAGGCCGGCATAAGCCGGCCACGTGCAAGGCAAACACCCTACCCGCTGGGCTATCGCTCCAGCCCCCAACACTTGGCATTGCTTGAGACTGGCTCAGTGCTCCGAATCACTCCTGGTGGGCTCAGGGCACCTTATGGGATATCAAGAATTGAACCCAGGTTGGTCACATAGTAAAGCAAGCACTTACTGATGTACTATTGCTCCGGCCCTACAGCCCTTACTTTTAACACCAACATTTGGAATGACCCCAGGTGCCCTTTGGTGGAAGAAAAGAGAAGGAAGAAATAGTCTAGAAGCCACAGACGAAGACTCAGCTCTTTTTTTTTAATTTAATTTTATTATTTTCCCCCAAATATTATTACACCATTTTAGACATACAATTGAAAGATGCTCATGTAGAGTTTTGGTTCTACAGTGTTCCAACACGCATCCCTCCACCCAAACCCATCTACCATCACCAATGTCCCCACCTCCCTCCCCCCTCCCGCACCTCAACTATTTGGCAGATTCTGTATGTCATTTCTTTCCTCTTTATATCTCCTTCCCAATAAACTTTCCTGCTCTTCGTGGAAGACAGTGCATTAAAAGACACTACTGTTTCACTATTTTAGTGGACCCGCGGCTGCAAGCGGCCGCAAGCGGCCACGCGATCTGGGCGTTTCCCAGCGTCCAGACAGCGAAGATGGTGGCTAGTGTGATGGGTGAGTTTCATCCGGCTGCTTCCGGGACCCCCAGAGGCGATGGGCCAACACCCAAAACCCATCTGCCCTCCTCGGGATCCCATCGTAGGTGCAGTGGTGGTGAGTCTCTGCTTGACAGTAGAGAACCACTGTGTTCTGGAAACCCAGAAAGTTAATCCAAGAACAGAATCGGCCAGCTGCCCACAGAACAACCCAGAAAAAAAAATTAGCAATGACTTTGTCAATATCATTCCCTTATATGGGCAGTAATGATCTACATAGTTGATACTGGCTAAGAGAGCAGGCAAGGGGATGGGGATGGGGTGGGGTGAGAAATGGGGATCTCTGATGGTGGTGGGGGCACACTGGTGGTGGGATTGGTGCAGAACAATGAGTCTTTCTGTGGCAGAAACTAGATCTAAGGATATGCGAAGGAAGGTCTGGTAGATACTGCCTGTTAACAGATACACGGGGTCTTCTGGCAGACTGTCTCCCAATAGAGTTAGTATGTAGAATTCCCTAGTGCGACTGTTAATCAAGCTGCAGGTACACAGACAAGGCTATCCTAGGTCATTTCTCTGCACATTTCCTTGTTACTATAACTAGCCTAAAATGGAGTCTAATGGAAGCTGCTTGAAGTTAGACAGAAAACAGGTTTTTCTTGTTTTTCTGTTACTTCAAAGTCTGACCAGACCTTGTCTTCTGGGGCTAATCAGGAAGGCGAAGTTAACATACTGTTACATTCTTTTGATTATCTCACCTCACTTAGATAGCACCACCTGCAGGTTTTTGGCTCCTGGTTGTCTCCTCCCTATCATCCTAAAATCCTGTAATAAAATGTAAAATGTAAATGTAAATGTAAAATGTCCTTGTAGTATAAGCTATGCAAACTCTAAATTGTTCTGCCCTTTAATCCGGTGAGATATAAGGGAGTTGGGGTCCTTGTGGAGGTGGTCAGTCAGCTGCCAAGATGAGAGCTGTTGCCCCTCTGGCTGGTGATTGTTAAAAATATTAATGGAAATACGTCTTGTTCCAGGAGTCTCATCTCTGTGCCTCCGACCTGACAGGACATTCCTGCTTCATTTCTAACAACTGTATTGTGAAAAGCTTTGTACTTTGTAAATCACAAATAATAAATATAATTTTATTTTATTTATGTGTTCAAATAAATAAAATTAGAAAAAATAAATAAACCCAGAAAAAAAATAAATAAACCTCAGAAAAAAAATTTTAATTATATAACAAGAAAAAATCCTAAGCACAGCTGGGTGTGACTAAAAAAAAACAAACGTATAGATGGAAACTGGACTTTGACTGGTGGTCATCAGGTGCTATACTCACAGATTGAAAACAGGATGTCACATACCTAAAATACCGATCACATTATAAATCGGTGTTACGTCAATAGATGAGGTTAGGGCTTTGTTTTGTTTCTATGGGACGGTCACACCTGCGGAGCTTGGGGGACTGCAAGCAACAACAGAATTTGAGGCAATGTCGTGACCACAACTGCGTACAAGGAAAGTCCCTAAGCCTCTGTACGATTTTGCAGGCCTCAACAAGAGTTGCCTTTTCTTTTTATTTGAACACATTCAGGAACATACGAATATATTAATGTTTAACCAAGTGGTAAGGTTAAGCAGGATTTTCTTCCCCCTTTATTTAGGGGGGGAGCAAGGAAGTTATATCACAACTGGCAGTACTTGGGGCTTACTCCTGGCTCTGCTCTCAGGGCTCACTCCTGACGATGCTCAGGGGACCATAAGGGGTATGAGGGATCGGACCTGGATCAGCTGCTGCAAGGCAAATGCCCTCTGTCCTATCTTTCTCACCCTTTTCTTTTTTTTTTTTTTGCTTGTCTCTATACTGTTATAATTTAGTTAATGTGTGTGCTATTGGGGCTAGAGTGTTAGTACAGCTGGGTGGGCGTTTGCCTTGCATGTGGCCGACGTTTGATCCCTGGTATCCCATATGGTCCCCCGAGCACCCCCCAGGATTGATTCCTGAGTGCAGAGCCAGGAATAATCCCTGAGCATCGCCAGGTGTGACTCAAAAAAGCAAAATAGGAACAACAACATACGTGCTATCCAACAAAAAAGACGGCTGTGTTTGCCACAGAAACCCCAGGAAGGCACTTAGTGATTCCCAGGCTGGAATTCCCCGCATCCTGTAGTTCCAACAAAGCGGTCCCCACCCCATCTTCCTGACCGCCAGCATGTGACAAATCCTGGGCACCCCTGAGCACCAGCAGGGATCACTGCTAACCACAGAGCGAGGAACAGTCACGGACCAAACCCATCAAACCAAGGACTTCCTCCTGGCTATAGTACTCACTTGCTTCTTCACAAAACACATACTTAGGTTTTGGGGCTTTGTTTTTTTTTGTTTCTTTGTAATAAAATTTTCCTTTATTGAAGATAGGATGCCTGTCTTCAAAAACCCCGAGCTCATTCGCCAACGTGGTAAGGCGCAAGCCTCAGGCAACCAAATGCTAACATCCAAGCTCGCAAAGCAGTGCAGAGAAGCGATAAAGGGAAGACCTCAAAGAGAGAAGAGCAGAAATACTGGCCGATGCAGTAGAAGCCGGAAAAGCATTCGCAACACCCTCCTGTCCTTTGCCAACTATAAGACCAAGATGACTGCCCTCTGATGTCCTGATGGATCTATCACTGTCTGTATCACTGTCTTTCCGTTCATCATTGATTTGCTCGAGAGGGCAACAGTAACATCTCCATATGTCCTGTCTCATGCAAGTAGAGCCCAAGGCCACCTGCTTGCTCCAGAAACATAAAGAGCCTCAAACCATTCCATCAGGTCATGGGAATGAGGTCTATAATTGTTACTGGTATTTGGCATATCAAATACAATGCATGGGGGCTTGCCAGGTTCTGCCGTGCGGGTAGCATACTCTTGTAGTCATCTCTAAATCCAGCATTTGTTGATGAACCGCGCAGCCACAAGTGGCCACGCCGAGCCAGGCTGTGATAGGCTGGTCTGCTGGGTGGTGTTCTGATGAGGGGGAAGTCCGGATGTGGAAAATGCAGGTCCTCATGGAGTTGGGGGTCGTCTGGCTTGTTGTGAGGCTCTGCTGGGGTGGTGGGCCTGGGCTAGAACCTGCCATCCCTCCTGGGCACCTCATGAGCAGCTGGGCACAGTGAAAACCAGTAGCAGCTCTGCCCCATGTCTGTCTCTCGGAGACACCTTGGATTTGTCAGAGATGGATCTATTTGTGATAGATCCATGTCAGAGACAGACATGGATCTATCACATCTTCCAGAAGGGCAATGGAGAAGATTATCCATGACTTCTACTCAGATCTCTTTGATAGCCACGTCCACCTACCCACATACCAAATTCCACAGGATGGATATGTCATTCCCAACGTTCTCCCTTCTGAAATCCGACATGCCATTTCATCGGTAAAGAAGCAAACAGCACCAGGCCCAGACAAAGTCAGACTTGAACACCTGAAGAATCTGCCATCAGTACTCATCAATACACTGGCTTGGCTCTTCACACGCTACCTGTCTGAATGCAAGGTGCCCTCCCAATGGAAAACCAGCAGAACAGTTCTACTGTTCATGAAGCGGGCCGAGCGATAGCCCAGTGGGTAGGGCGTTTGCCTTGCACGCAGCCGGCCCATGCTGGCCCGGGTTCAATCCCCGGCATCCCATATGGTCCCCCGAGCACCGCAAGGAGTAATTCCTGAGTGCAGAGCTAGGAGTAACCCCTGAGCATCGCCGGTGTGAACCCCCCAAAAAAAAAGCAAAAAAAAAAAACAAGAAGGGAGACATCCACGACATTGGCAACTATCGCCCCACCTGCCTGTTATCCATCATCTACAAGCTGTTCACTCAAGTTATCCTGAACAGGATTAGTAGAACATTAGATGAAGGACAACCATGCAAGCAAGCTGACTTCAGAAAAGGATTCAGCACAATCGACCATATCCACATGGTAACCAAGCTCATTGAGGTTTGTAGGGAGTTCAAGATGCCGCTCTGTCTCACGTTCATTGACTTAAAGAAAACCTTTGATTCTGTTGAGACTGAAGCGGTCATTGAAGCCTTAGCCAAACAGGGTTTGGCTTAGTTCAAACCCAATACTTCAAGTTCCTTCATGAGCTGTATTACAGATTCACCACCAGGATCTCGCCATTCTATAAGGCAGTGATCATTGATGTCAAAAGAGGGGTTCAGCAGGGTGATACCATTTCACTGAAACTCTTCAGTGCCACCCTCGAGAACGTCATGGACAATTAGAATGGGAAGGAATGGGAGTGAAGATAGACAGTCGGCAACTACACCATCTCCCGCTTCGCTGATGACATTGTTTTAGTAACACCAAACATCAGCCAAGCGGCACAAATGCTGGTTGACTTCGACCGAGAATGTGGAAAGATAGGTCTACAACTGAATCTCAACAAAACAATGTTCATAAAAATGAACTAGTTCCAGAGGCCCCATTCACTCTCAATGGAACAAACATCTCTGAATGCAGCAGCTATGTGTAGCTAGGTCGAGAAGTCAACATGATGAATGACCTAAAACCTGAGCTGCTTCAAAAGCATCGAAGAAATAGCTAAAAGGACAAAGAACCTCCGGCTCCAGACTCATCTCTTTGACTCCACCGTTATCCCTGCATTAACATACGCCTCAGAGACCTGGGTCCTACGAAAGCAGGATGAGAATGCTATTCGGGTCTCCCAAAGAGGAACTGAAAGAGCTATGCTTGGAATATCACGCCTCACTCAAGTAAGAAAAGGAACCGGAGTTCCGACCTCTATCGATGATCCAGGGTCAGGGATGCTGTCTTGTTTGCCAAGGCATCAAAAAATCAGATGGGATGGGCATGTAATGCAATTTGAAGACAACCACTGGACCAGAGCCGTTACCGACTGGATCCCACGGGACATCAAAAGATCACGTAGCCGCCCCCTACAAGATGGTCAGACTTCTTTGTCAAGACCCTGAAGGAACGGTTTGAGGCTCTTCATATTCCTGAAGCAAGCAGATCCATTGGGCTACACTGGCACGTGATAGGGACAAATGGAAACGTTATTGGAGCCCGATCGAGCAAATTGATGAATAACAGGATGTCAAGTGATCAAGTGATCAATTAATACATTTTTACAAAGAGACAAGTGGAGAGAGTGCTCTGGGGCATGAAGTTTGATGACCCCCACCTCCTACCACCGCCCCCAATTTCTGCTTGTGACCTGCTAGAGGGGTGGAGTGTAAGCTGCCCCAAAGGTCAGGACACCAAAGGGTGATATCCTGACTACCACCAGGAGTAACCACTGAGCACAGAATCAGGAGTACTGCCTGAGCACTGCAAGGGGTGGCCCCAAATGACCCACCCACACTCCAAAAAAAAATAGAAGACAACCCATGTATGAAAGATCACATGAACAAATGTAGGTTATTTTTTTATACCACCATGAGATAGACACTTACAAAGCTATTCATGATTGGGTTTCAGTCATAGGGTATCCGAGCACCACCCCTCCACCAGTGCACCCTTCCCAACACCAATGTCCCCAGATTCCCTTGCCCTCCCTCAGCCTGCTTCCATGACAGGCACTTTTCAACAGTGGTAGTTTTTGATTCTTCGTGGCTTCTGGTTGGCTGTGGTGTAACAAGAGCCCAATTCTCTCCCAGGGGTCTTGAGAGTGCTGAACTGATCTAAATGCTTAGAGATTCCAAGTCCTCCCTCTCTCTGTAGCCCCACCACGGGCCAGTCTGTGAGTACCCCCCATTCCCTCAGCCCGTGAGCTCCCCCATTCCCTCAGCCCATGAGCACCCCATTCCATCAGATACTGAGCTCCCCATGATGTAGATGGACCCCATGGGAGGCTTATGTGAGGGCCGGAAGGGGAGAAAGATGGTCACTTTCTCCCCCAGCTGCCTCTGCCGCCGGGACCTGCTGGGTAGGTCTGCGATGAGCGCCTACACGGCAGGCCTGAGCCCCACCAGCTCCACAAAGTGACCATCAAGCCACACCTGATGTCCGCTTGATCTCTAGGCATGAGAGTTGATCCCCACTGTTGGGGATGCCGCTGGGGTCCCCGACAGTGTCAGGACAGAAGTTCTCTTCTACCTCCGAGGACACGGGGAACAGATGAAAACTCCGGTGCAGTTCCAAATAGGCTTTTAATAGTACAAAAGCTCTTCCACAGCACTCCAATATAATGAACAAACTCTAGCTCTGGTCCGAACTTAGACCATACAAAATAGCCTAAGTCTCCCACCAAAGAGAGAGAGGATCTCACCCGAGATGAGTCCTATCCAGAAGAAGGAGCAAAAGGCCAAAGAGAGAAAAACGCCAAAAGCCAAAAGCCTCAGGAGCCAAAGCTGAAAGCGAAAAGGCCAAAGGGGCCTCAAGTCAGCCCCTTATATACACCAAAGTAATCCAACCGGGAGGGGCATGTCAACAAAGAACTCTAAACAGAGTATAGTGCCACACCCTATTGCAGGTATAAATAAAGGTTATGCCAAGGACTAATCCCGCGATTATCTCCTATGTAAAACACTGGAGAGAGAGAGAGGGCTGATATAAAGTAATACATCTTAATTTCATGAGCTTTATGTAATCTAGATGGTACCCACAAGGTCCTTATTATTATCTGCACCTGGGTGATTCTGAGTATCTTGTTCTCGTGTACTGAAAGGGTCACACTCGCCTGCTTAGAGCAAACTAGTATGATCCTTCCTATAGTCTTCCTATAGTCTCAACGTAGCTAGGGTGGTAGTCTCCTGGAAAATTCTAACTGTCCCACGCTGGGTGCAGTGGGTATAAAGAGGAGCTGTGCCCAATCTAGAAAACATAGAAGTCTTAGTAGATGTATAAGTCAGAAGTTATTCAATCAAGGTGACTTCTGTAACTGCCACACCCTCTAGCAGTGTTTACAAAGAAGAGAGGTCTCATTAGAATGAACCTTGGCTTAAATAGATTAAGCTGGGAGTGGGCAAAACAGCAAAGCTCCCAGAATAGCTAAACCTGTCCTTCAACACCCCACCACCTGAGATTTCTCAGGGAGCCACGGACTCAGGCTGGAGCGAGAATTGCTCTTTGCAGGAAAGTAAAGTCAGTCCTAGGCCTTACCCAGGGTTTTCTCAGGGTTCTCGTCTTCCTCGCAGAAAAAGAATGTTCAGGAGTCAAGGAGCAGTGAAGTAAAACAGATTTTATTAAGGAGGTTTTAGGACTGGGACGGAGAAGGGAAAGAGAGGGAGGAGGAGGGAGAGAGAGAGAGAAAGAGAGAGAGAGAGAGGCGTACACAACTCAAGAGGGGGAGATGCGAGCTGCTCCAGAGGCAGAAAGTGAACCCCAACTTATTTCCAAAGGGTTTTTATCCCTTAGGACTGGAATGCTCTGGAATCTTCTGCTGGGCCATCAAAAGTTGATGGGGGGGGGTACAGGTTGTGCGGAAGGTGGATCCAGCATCCTCAGGGTCTGTCACTGTCACTGTCTTCACTGTCACTGTCTTCCCGTTATTCATCGATTTGCTCGAGCGGGCCCCAGTAACATCTCCATATGTCCTGTCTCATGCTAGTAGAGCCCAAGGGCATCTGCTTGCTCCAGGAACATAAGGAGCCTCAAACCATTCCATCAGGTCATGGGAATGAAGTCTATAATTGTTACTGGTATTTGGCATGTCAAATACTACACTGGTAGCTTGCCAGGCTCTGCCGTGCAGGTAGCATACTCTTGCAGTCATCTCTGTCTTCCCGTTCATCATCGATTTGCTCGAGCGGGCCCCAGCAATATCTCCATATGTCCTGTCTCATGCCAGTAGAGCCCAAGGCATCTGCTTGATCCAGGAACATAAAGAGCCTCAATCCATTCTGGAATGAGGTCTAAAATTGTTACTGGTATTTGGCATATATATCAAATACAACACGGGTAGCTTGCCAGGCTCCGCCATGCAGATAGCATACTCTTGTAGGCATCTCAAAGTCCAGCATTTATTGATGAACCACGCGGCCGCTTTGATAGGCTGGTCTGCTGGGTGGAGGTCCGATGAGAGAGAAGTCCGGATGTGGAAAATGAAGGCCCTCATGGAGTGGGGGGGGGTCGTCTGGCTTATTGCAAGGCTCTGCTGGGCTGGCGGGCCAGGACTAGAACCCGCCATCTCTCCTGGGCTCCTTGTGAGTGGCTGGGCACAGGGAGAGCAAGTAGCATCTCTGCCCCATGTCTGTCTCCGGATCAGCATACCTGGGCCTCAGGGTCTATTGTTGATTAATGGGTCCTTTCAAGTCTTTATTCCCGGTTCCAAAAGGTGATAACCTAATGGTTCATTGCCATGCAGGGCCCACCCCTGTCTGCCTGCCTACATCACCCATTCCCTCAGCCGATGAGCATCCCCATTCCCTCAGCCCATGGCACCCCATATCCTCAGCCTGTGAACTCCCTTATAACCTCAGCCCATGAGATCCAACAATACCTCAACCCGTGAGCAACCCTATTCCCTCAGCCCGTGAGCTCCCCATTCGCTCAGCCCATGAGCACCCCATTCACTCAGCCCATGAACATCCCACATTCCCTCAGCCCATGAACTCCCCCATTCCCTCAGTCTGTGACCATCCCACAGTCCCTCAATCCGTGAACACCCCCATTCCCTCAGCCTGTGAGCTCCCCATTCGCTCAGCCCATGAACATCCCACATTCCCTCAGCCCATGAGTACACCAGTCCCTCAGCCCCTGAGCTCCCCCCCATTCCCCCTCAGTCTGTCAGCTCCCCCCATTCCCTCAGCCCATGAGCATCCCACAATCCCTCAATCTGTGAGCTCCCCATTCCCTCAGACCATGAGCTCCACCATTCCTTCAGCCTGTGAGTTGCCCCATTCCCTCAGTCCGTGAGCGTCCCCATTCCCTCAGCCCGTGAGCACCCCATTCCCTCAGCCTGTGAGCTCCCCATTCCATCAGACCGTGAGCTCCCCATTCCCTCAGCCTGTGAGCTCCCCCATTCCATCAGACCGTGAGCTCCCCGTTCCCTCAGCCCCTGAGCTCCCCCCATTCCCTCAGCCTGTGAGCTCCCCCATTCCCTCAGCTGGTGTCCAGGCTGTGGCAGTTGAAATCAATGCTGGGGCCCTGGACCCATCACATTCCCTGACTGATGGGCACTCACTGTTTCAGGGCAACAAGAGACACAGCTTAGGTCATAAAGAGAAGCCGTGGTCTGAGCTCCTCTCTGGCCCTCATACTGCCAAGCTGCGGACAGCTCCAGAGCCGCTCCATCCAGACTCTTCCATGGTTAGCCAAAAGGCATGAAAATACCGTTCCTTGGGGCCGGAGCGATAGCCCAGCGGGTAGGGCGTTTGCTTTGCACGTGGCCGGCCCATGCTGGCCCGGGTTCGATCCCCGGCATCCCATATGGTCCCCTGAGCACCGCCAGGAGTAATTCCTGAGTGCAGAGCCAGGAGAAACCCCTGAGCATTGCTGGGTGTGACCCAAAAAGCAAAAAAAAAAAAAAAACAACCCTGTTCCAGGAGAAAGGAGAGGCAGGTCCCCAGGTACCATGAAAAAAAAATGGCCATGAGCAGAGTCTAACTCAATCCACTGAACTCTGGGATGTATATCTCGATCACTCCTCTGGAAAGACAGCCTGTTTTCAACCAAGATAAATATGCATGGCTCCACCCAGACTAGCCTCCTTTGCCTGCTGGAAGGAGCAAAATTCTCCCTGTGAGGCCACCAGGATTACCACGGTCATGTGTGGATCGGTTGGTCAGAGAATTCAGCCCTGTCAGAAACAATCATAGGGGCTGGAGCAACAGGACAGCAGGGAGGGCATTTGCCTTGCAGGTGGCCAACCCGGGTTAGATCCCCGACATCCCATATGGTCCCCGAGCACTGCCAGGAGTAATTCCTGAGTGCAGAGCCAGGAGGATCCCCTGAGCATCACCGGGTGTGACTCATCAAGAAAAATAAATAGTTTTTAAAAAAATAAGAAACCAATCATATACATTTATTGGGGCACCCACAGCTGCGGGGAGGGCCCCGGTGAGTTGCATGCAGATAGCAGGCAGTGGCGTATCAACTTTGAGGGGTCCTGCATTCTTTAGTGGAGGCTGATGACAGATGTGTGTAGTCAGGAACTGCTGAAACCATCCTATCCATGATAGGATGACTGGGGACCCACAGAATCAATTGGGGGATGGGCTCAGCCACCCCAAGTCATTTCTGTTGGGTAGTTTTCCATCTTTTGGGCAGTCCCCACCTACTTATGAATATGTTAATAAGAGAAGAGGAGGGATGGAGAGGGAAGGGTTGGGTGAGAGATGCCGAGGGAGTTCCCCCACTTTGGGGTCCGTTTTCCCTCTACCTTTGACAGGGAAACCCACAGTCGAGCCTACCAAGGGTCCAGGGCCCTTAATTGGGGGAAGGGGAAGGATGGAGCTCAGAGGGTCCAGAGACATCTCTGAGGTTCCTGAGTCACAGAGGGTGACCCACCTAGCTGGGACTAGGAGCCCGGGGTGCAGGATTTAGGCCTGGACGGGGTACAGAGGGGGGGGGGGGGGGAGGGTACAAGGATGGATAAGGGGGACGGGGGCTAGAGTGTGGGATTTAAGGAGGGAGGAGGGGCCGGAGCGATAGCCCAGCCGGTAGGGCGTTTGCCTTGCACGCGGCCGGCCTTTGCCGGCCCGGGTTCGATCCCGGCATCCCATATGGTTCCCCGAGCACCGCCAGGAGAAATTCCTGAGCAAAGAGCCAGGAGTAACCCCTGAGCATCGCCGGGTGTGACCCAAAAAGCGCAAAAAAAAAAAAAAAAGGAGGGAGGAGGTGGTGGAGGAAGGGGCGGGGCAGGCTGCTCTCAGGGGTGGGGGACATTGGGGTACAGGCAGGGACAGTGGGAGTGGAAAGGCGAGAGGCCTGAGGACGGTGGGGGCTGGCCGAGGCCACAGAGCCCGAGGGGGACACAGGAAGATGGGCTGGGATAGAGCCAACAGCCCCAGTTCAGCGGTGAGGGGGGCCACACAGGAAGCAGCTGGGTCTGAACTGGGGCTCCAAGATGGTCATCCGTGTGGAGGAGGAAGGGGGCCAGGGCGGCGCGCTCTGCCTGGGCAGGAGACGCCAGAGACCTCTGCGGGGCCCTGCGCCTTGCCCGGTGTGTGGGAACCAGAGCTGCCAGGCCGTCTGGTGGGAGGAGGGGTGATGCTGCTGCCGGCCTCACAGCCTGGTGGACATGGCCGCTGGTCTCTGGATGTGTATCTGCAAGTGGACAGGAGTGAGACTGGGCCCCCACCCTGCAGGTGGGCAGAGAGCGGGGCCTGTTCCCCCACCCTGTAGATGGACAGAGAGCGGGGCCTGACTCCCTTTGCCCTCTTACCTTCGCACTCGTGTCCACCCTGTCCAGGTCCACCTGGAAGTTTCCCAAAGTGACTAGAAGGAGAAGAGGGGACGGTAAAGGAGGAGGCTGGGGCCTTGGGCTCAGGTCACAGGGCTTCCTGTCCCAGGTCAGGAGGACATCAGGGAACTATGGGGAGATCAGACTCTTCCCCAGGAGCCCGGCCCCTTCCCCAGGAACTGGCCTCACCTCCTCGTTCATCCTGGAAGCCCAAGTTGGTAAATGATCCCTCGGAGTTCTGGTCACCGGCATCGAACCAAATTGAGTCGTCTTCCTGGGGTCTGCGTAGGGCACCGTGCATCAGGCATGACTGCCCGTGGGGGCGCCTTTTCCACCCCATTCGCGCCCTCGCCCCCATGCTCACCGGCTCCCGGCGCTGTGGCCTGCCCGCCGCCGCCGTACCACGTGAGAGCCCGCAGCCGTTCCCAGCAGCCCCAGCAACAAGACTGCGGCCCCCGCCAGGCCACCGACCAGTGCCCTCCAGGGGACGGCCACTTCGCAGCGTGAGCCCGAGTACCAATGCGAGTAGGTGGAGAAGCAGCTGCAGGAACGGGACACAGTCACCGACCCTGACCCTCTGCAGCCTCTGCACCTCCAGGGTCCAGAGGGAGGGAGGATTCACCCCACCCCTGCTGCAGGGCTGAGTCGTGGGGGTGTGGGCGTGGCCCAACTAGGTCTAGGAGCTCTGGTGGGCGGAGCTATAGTGGGCGGAGCTCTAGTAGGCGGGACTGGCCGTTGTTCTGGGGAGGGGCTGCAAGCTGGTGGGGCGGAGCCTAAGGGTGATATGGGCAGGGCTCCATGTTGGTGAGGGCGGAGCCTATGCGTGGTGGGTGGTGCTCTTTGTCTCGTGTGGGCGTGGTCTTGGGTTAGGCTCCGCCCGTCGTGGCGGGACTTACCGGCACGTGGGCCGCTCTTCTCCAGGATGCACTGGCCCGAGTTGCAGTCCACAGTAGTAGGCAGGCCTGAGGTGCAGTTGGTGACGCAGCGGAGCGTGTTTCCCTCCTCCAGAGGGAAGTAGAAGTCCTCAAAGCCCTTAGCAGCAGCCCGGCGGCAGAGGGCTGGGGAGTGGGCAGGGGGTGGAAGGGAGACAGACCTCATTCACTAGGGGGCCTGACTCCTAGTGTGAAGGACCGCATCCCCGGGTCGTGTGCTGGGTTCCCCGGTTTCACCGCCATCGCCTTCTTGTGGCGTATGATCCTCCTCCAGCAGGAGGCGCTGGAGAGGGGGACCTGCACCTCCCACCCCCATCCCGCCATCTTCACTGCCTCCTCAAAAGTTTTCCCGTCATAGGTGAGTTGGGAGCTTGCCTTGCATGCAACCAAGAGGGTTGGATTCCCAGTGTCTCATACAGTCCCCTAAACCCATTCCAGAGCACAAAGCCAGGAGTAACCTCTGAGCACTGCTGTGTGTGGCCCCAAAATGAACCCAAAAAAACCCTCCCTCCCTTAGAAACTCCTGCCGGTGGGCGTCCCTGGTGAGAGAGCCCAGGAGCTCCTGGGGACCCCACACCTCACCTGTATAATTGGGCTGGAAGACCGTGTTGTTCACCTTGATGGAGTCGGCCTTAAAGCACAGGGCTGTGGGGACACAGTTGCAACTTGGTTGTCAGGGGTTCAGGGAAACAGGGCAGGTGTAGGGAGGAGCAGGGGAAAGTATGGGGACGCCGGGAGGTCCCCGTAGTCTCTGCTGAAAAATCAGGGGCCTCAGCTTTCTTGGGGTGTCCGCCTCGTTCTGGCAGTAGTCCTGAGCCCATCTCCCACCGCCCACAGCGCCACAGGCCGAGTCCCTTCCCGCCTCCCACAGCTCCCACAGCGCCACAGGCCGAGCCCCTTCCCCACTTCCCACAGCGCCACAGGCTGAGCCGGACACTCACTCTCGTTGCTCTGGCAGTTGTCAGAGCTGGCGCCCTGACCAGCTCCTCTTTCAGAACCCCTTCACTTCCTCATATGTGTTGTTCAGCTTGGCACTGTAGGGCAGATCCAGCAGGACCACGTAGTCTACCACGATGCTGCCAGCTCTGAAAGTCAGGGACAAGCATCTCCAGGACTGACCGTTAGTGCCAGGTGGGTCAGGTGCGGGGGTCAGAAGGGTCTTGCGGCATCCCAGGCCAGGGGATGATGGACACAAGTCCTTATCAGGCCAGGGCTCACGACTACCCAGCCAGCCAGAGTGAGACTGTGCACAACAGTCCCCCTGACCTCACACATGCCTTCCCTGCCAGCCCCGCGCCCGCTATCGCCTTCCAGTGCCGGTTCCTTCCCCAGAGAGATGGTTCCAGAAAGTGATGGAGAGACTTCGACTGGCCGATGCCCTGCTCCTCCTTGTGCAGTTTGGTGGTTCCCCAACGCAAGGATGATTTCTCTGGTATCCCGTCCCACCCCACCCCTGCACACACCCCATGGCTCCCAGAGGACCCCTACCTCAGGCTTGAATCTCCACACCCTTAAACTCCTTCACATCCTTGTAAACCATCTTCATCTGAAACAGCAAGAATCCCTGGTCTCATGCTGAATTCCCAGGCCCCCAGGGGACTCCCAGCTCCACTCCAGGGGAGGACCAGGGAGCCCCTCTGCCCTTCCCTCACCTGACTCTGGAAGGAATTGCTGAAGTCCTCGAAAGCCTTGGACGTGTGGTCACTGAGGTCCTCAGAGAACTCCTGGTCCACAGACACCTCCATGCCCACCTCGGCTTCCACAGTGTCTGCACATGGCACCACAGCTGACTCCTATCTCTGCCCCCACCCCAAACCACTCCCAACCCTGCTCCTTGCTTCCCGAGGAGCGATAGAACAGCAGGACAGACAGAGCTGCGCCTTCTGGACTGACTTGTTTGCACGTGATGGAAAGTTTGGAGGTTAGAGTCCCAGTCGGCACCTCTCTACTCAAGTGTGGGTCAGCATAATGGGCCCCAATGGTGCCAACCACCAAGGCCCCTCCAAAACTTCTGGAGGATAGTCAACCCCGCAAAGCAAGGAGGAATCAAGATTGTTGGTAGAACTAAGGGGAGCAGAGTGGGGAACAATAGAGAATCATGAGAATCTTTTCCAGCAGAAAGGTCAGAGGTCATGGCAGAAAAATAGATGGCAAGAGATGCCATGGCTGACTGCAGACCTCGGCACAGGGAGACAGAAGGTTCCAGAAAAAGAAGAAATAGCTTCTCACCCAAGGGAGAGAGTAAGGAAGGAAGCTGGTGACCTCTAAGCTCAGCCTTCACAGAGTCGGCAAGCCTGGCTTCACCCGTCAGGTCAGTAGACATGTTTCGCAATGACTAGAACGTAGCTCAGCTCTGGGATCTCAGAGGAAAAGGCGCCACCCTCCAGCTCCGTATACACCAGGGCAAGAAGCAAAGTGTGTGTGTAGCGGGGAGGAACGCAGATGTGAGAGAAAGGCTGCGAAAGGGCCTGGGCACCTGCATTCCACGAGCCCCCAGCGAGCCCCCAGCCCCACTTTACCCAGCACCACCTCTTCCTTCACCAGCTCGCAGCGGGAGCCGTAGAAGGTGCCAGGACACTGGCACTTGGTGCCGTCCCACTGACCCCGTCTCGCACCGGCTCTCCATCAGCTCACAGCGGTCCCCGGAGAAATGTGGGGACAGAGGCAGTGACCCTGCGTCCAGGTGCCGCCGTTCTCACAGGTGCCTGGACCACAATGGCCACAGAGATCAGGTCAGGAGTGAGCCCCGACCCCAAAGGGGCAAGAAGGGCGTTTAGCAAGGAGAAGAGGAACAGGAACAGATTCCGAGGACCCACCTGGGGTGGTGGTTTTCTGTGTGGTTGTTGGAGAAGTAGTGGTGGTGGTCGTAGTAGGTCTGGGCGTGGTGGTGGTGGTAGTGGGTATGGGCGTGGTCGTGGTTGTAGTAGGTCTGGGCGTGGTCGTAGTAGGTCTGGGCGTGGTCGTAGTAGGTCTGGGCGTGGTCGTAGTCGTAGTAGGTCTGGGCGTGGTCGTGGTCGTGGTTGGCCTGGGAGTGGTGGGGGGTCTGAGAGGTCACTGGGGTCCTCGTGGTATGGGAAGTCCATGCCACAGTAGTAAAGTTGACGCCGGGGAGGCACTCTCAGGATGTGAAGTAGACAAGGTGGGAAAGTGCGTGACGGTGGGGCTGGGGGTGGTGGCCCGTTCCGTAGTAGAGGTTAGAACTGACACAGGGACAGTGGCTGTGGAGGTGACGGCACTGTCAGGCTCCTCTTCAACACAGACAGTTGTGGGGGGCAGTAGGGACAATGGTCACCGATATGGACTCAGGACAGGGGGTGGTGGAAAAGATGCTGGTAAAAGGGGGTCGTGGTGGTCTTCGTCAGACTGGAGCTGAGGAATGTCTCCAGGTGGGTGGTCTTGGGGGTGGTCGCTGCTGGAGAGGTTGCTATTAGCTGGGGAGGTGGTGGTGGTCATGAGAGGAGAGGAAGCGTGGTGAGGGGACACTGTGGTGGCCACGAGGGTGGAGGAGAGAATGATGGTGCTGAACGTGGTGGTGATGGCACTGGAATGAGTGGTCAGTGGGATAGAGGTGGGTGTGGAGGACGTGGCTGCAGTAGTACCGGGAGTGGCTGGCTTGGAGGTGTTGGCAGTAGAGGAGGTAGAAGTGGGCTGTGGGGTGGGAATATCAGTGGTGAGAGTGATCGGGGCTGTGGTGCTGCTCGTGGTGGCAGTGCTGGGGAGCAATGAGCTGGGACTATTAATTGAAGGAATAGACAGGCTGGTGGTGGCAGTGGTGATGGTTGTGGGATTGGTAGTGATGGTGGTTGATTCAGCTGTTGTTGTAGTGGGAATTTCCAGTGCTAATCACAGTTGGGTTTGTGGTGGTCTCAGTTTCAGTGGTTGTAAAAGAACTAAGACTGGTGGTAATAGATGAGGCAGTGGCTGTGATAGTGATAGGGCTGGTGATGGGGGGTAGTTGTTCTAGCTGTTGTTGGAGTGGGAATCTTGGTGTTAATTGTCATTGGGGTTGTTGAACTGGCTGTGGTGATTCCTGTTGTAGTGGTTGTGGCAGAATTAATGCTGGTGGTGGTGGAAACAGATGTTGCAGTGACTGTGATGGTTGTTGTTGGACTGGTGATAGTCGTGGTTGAGGCAGGTGTTATAGAGGGAGTCACAGTACTAGTTGTGCTTGGGGTTGCTATACTGGCTGTGGTGGATTCAGTGGTTGTGGTTGTGGCAGGTCTAATGCTGGTGGTGGTGGAAACAGAAGTGGCAGTTGCTATGGTGGTGGATGTGGGACTGCTGGCGTTGGGTGTAGTTTGAGCAACTATTGTGGGAATTTCTGTGCTAGATGCAGCAGGGGTTATTTGCGTAGAAGTTGCTGTGGTGGTTTCAGTGGTTGTGGTAGTGGGAGTACTAATGCTGGTGAGTTGAGAAGTGGCAGGGCAGTGATTATGGTTGTGGGATTAGTGGTGGTGGTAGTTGTTTCAGCTACTGTAGCAGTGGGAGTCATGGTGGTAGTTCTGGTTGAGGTTGTTGTAGTGCCAGTGGTGAATTCGGTGCTGGTGGTTGTGGCAGAATTCATGCTGGTGGTGGTGAAACAGATGTAGCAGTTGTGTTGGTGGCAGTTGTGGGGATGATGGTGGTAGTAGTGGTAAAGTATGTGTTGCGGTGGGAGTCTCGGTGCTAGTTGTGGTTGGGGTTGTTTCCGTGGAAGTCGGTGAGGTGGTTTCAGAGGTTGTGGTTGTGGCAGAAGTGGTGCTGGTGGGAGCAGATGTGGTGGCTGGAGTGATGGTTGTGGGATTGGTGGTGATGGTGGTTGTTTGAGCTGATGTTGTAGGGGAATCTTGGTGCTAGTTGTGGTCAGGTTTGTTGTACTTGCTATAGTAGTTTCTGTTGTAGTGGTTGGAGCAGGATTCGTGTTGGTGGTGGTGGACAGAGATGTGGAAGTTGCTGTAGTAGTGAATGTAGAGCTGGTGGTGGTAGTGGTTGAAGTGTGTGTTGTAGTTGGAGTCTCAGTGCTAGTTGTGGTTGAGGTTACTTCTGTGGAAGTGGAGGAAGTGTTTTCAGTGGTTGTGGTTGTGGCAGTACTAGTGCTGGTGGGAATAGAAGTGGTGGTGGCTGTGGTGATGGTTGTGGGATTGGTGGTGATGGTGGTTGTTTGAGCTGTTGTTGCAGTGGGAATCTCCATGCTAGTTGTCGTCGGGTTTGTTGTACTGGCTATAGGAGTTTCGGGAGGATTTGTGCTGGTGGTGGTGGTGGAAACAGGTGTGGAAGTTGCTGTGGTGGCGGATGTAGGGCTGGTGGTGGTGGTAGTGGTTGAAGTTTGTGTTGTAGTTGGAGTCTCGGTGCTAGTTGTGGTCGGGGCTGTTTCTGTGGAAGTGGATGAGGTGTTTTCAGTGGTTGTAGTGGGAATAGTGCTGGTGGGAACAGAAATGGTGGAAGCTGTGGTGATTGTTGTGGGATTGGTGGTGATGGTGGTTGTTTGAGCTGTTGTTGCAGTGGGAATCTCCGTGCTAGTTGTGGTTGGGTTTGTTGTACTTGCTGTAGTGATTTCAGGAGGATTCAAGCTTGTGGAGGTGGAAACAGATGTGGAAGTTGCTGTGGTGGCGGATGTAGGGCTGGTGGTGGTGGTAGCGGTTGAAGTATGTGTTGTAGTTGGAGTCTCAGTGCTAGTTGTGGTTGGGGTTGTTTCCGTGGAAGTGGAGGAGGTGTTTTCAGTGGTTATGGTTGTGGAAGGACTAGTGCTGGTAGGCACAGATGAGGTGGAGGCTGTGGTGATGGTTGTGGGATTGGTGGTAATAGTGGTTTTTGTGCTGTTGCTGTAGTGGGAATCTCGGTGCTAGTTGTGGTCGGTGTGTTGTCCTGACTATACTGGTTTCTCTTGTTGTGGTTGGGGCAGGGTTCGTGTTGCTGGTGATGGAAATAGATGTGACAGTTGGGGTTGTGGATGTTGGGCTGGTGGTGGTGGTAGTGGTTGAAGTTTGTGTTGTAGTTGGAGTCTTGGTGCTAGTTGTGGTTGGGGTTGTTTCTGTGGAAGTGGGGGAGGTGTTTTTAGTGGTTATGGTTGTGGTAGTACTAGTGCTGGTTGGAACAGATGTGGTGGCGGCTGTGGTGATGGTTGTGGGATTGGTGGTGATGGTGGTTGTTTGAGCTGTTGCTGTAGTGAGAATCTCGGTGCTAATTGTGGTCGGGTTTGTTGTACTGGCTATAGTGGTTTCAGGATGCTTTGTGCTGGTGGTCGTGGTGGAAACAAATGTGGAAGTTGCTGTGGTGGCGGTTGTAGGACTGGTGGGAGTGGTAGTGGTTGAGGTATGTGTTGTTGAGATCTCGGTGCTAATTGTGGTTACAGTTGTTTCTGTGGAAGTGGAGGAGGTGTTTTCAGTGGTTGTGGTTTTGGCAGAAGTGGTACTGGTGGGAACAGATGTGGTGGTGGCTGTAGTGAAGGTTGTGGGATTGGTGGTGATGGTGGTTGTTTGAGCTGTTGTTGTAGTGGGAATCTTGGTGCTAGTTGTGGTAGGGTTTGTTGTACTTGCTATAGTGTTTTCGGGAGGTTTTGTGCTGGTAGTAGTGGAAACAGATGTGGAAGTTTCTGTGGTGGTGGATGTAGAGCTGGTGGGAGTGGTTGAAGTTTGTGTTGTAGTAGGAGTCTCAGTGCTAGTTGCACTTGGGGTTGTTTTTGTGGAAGTGGATGAGGTATTTTCAGTGGTTGTGGCAGGACTAGTGCTGGTGGAAACAGATGTGGTGGTGGCTGTCATGATGGTTGTGGGATTGTTGGTGATGGTGGTTGTTTGAGCTGTTGTTGTAGTGGGAATCTCGGTGCTAGTTGTGGTCAAGAGTGTTGTACTGGCTATAGTGGTTTCCTTTGTTGTGGTTGGGGCAGGATTTGTGCTGCTGGTGATGGAAACAGATGTGACAGTTGCAGTTGTGGATGTAGAGCCGATGGTGGTAGTAGTGGTTGAAGTTTGGGTTGTAGTGGGAGTCTCAGTGGTAGTTGTGTGTGGGGTTGTTTCAATGGAAGTGGATGAGGTGTTTTCATTGGTTGTGGTTGTGGCAGGACTAGTGCTGGTGGGAATAGAAGTTGTTGTGGCTGTGGTGATGGTTGTGGGATTGGTGGTGATGGTGGTTGTTTGAGCTGTTGTTGTAGTGGGAATCTCGGTGCTAGTTATGGTCGGTTTTGTTGTACTGGCTATAGTGGTTTCTGTTGTAGTGGTGGGAGCAGAATTTGTGCTGCTGGTGGTGGAAACAGATGTGGAAGTTGCTGTGGTGGCAGTTATAGGGCTGGTGGTGGTAGTAATGGTTGAATTATGTGCTGTATTGGGAGTCTCGGTGCTAGTTGTGGTTGCGGTTATTTCTGTGGAAGTGGATGAGGTGTTCTCAGTGGTTGTGATTGTGGTTGTGGCAGTACTAGTGCTGGTGGGAACAGAAGTGGTGGTAGCTGTGGTGGTTGTTGTAGGATTGGTGGTGATGGTTGTTGTTTGAGCTCTTGTTGTAGTGGGAATCCCTGTGCTAGTTGTGCTCGGGTTTGTTGTACTTTCTGTAGTTGTTTCGAGGAGTCATGCTGGTGGTGGTGGAAACAGATGTGGAAGTTGCTGTGGTGGCGGATGTAGGGCTCGTGGTGGTGGTAGTGGTTGAAGTATGTGTTGTAGTTGGAGTCTCAGTGCTAGTTGTTGTTGGGGTTGCTTCCGTGGAAGTGGATGAGGTGTTTTCAGTGGTTGTGGTTGTGGTAGTACTAGTGCTGGTGGGAATAGAAGTGGTGGTGGCTGTGGTGATTGTTGTGGGATTGGTGGTGATGGTGGTTGTTTGAGCTGTTGTTGTAGTGGGAATCTCTGTGCTAGTTGTGGTCAAGTGTGTTGTACTGGCTATAGTGGTTTCTATTGTAGTGGTGGGGACAGAATTTGTACTGGTTGTGGTGGAAACAGATGTGACAGTTGGAGTTGTGGACATAGGGCTGGTGATGGTTGTAGTGGTTGAAGTTTGTGTTGTAGTTGGAGTCTCGGTGCTAGTTGTGGTTGGGGTTGCTTCCGTGGAAGTTGAGGTATTTTCGGTAGTTGTGGTTGTGGCAGGACTAGTACTGGTGGAAACAGATGTGGTGGTGGCTGTGGTGATGGTTGTGGATTGGTGGTGATGGTGGCTGTTTGAGCTGTTGTTGTAGTGGGAATCTCTGTGCTAGTTGTGGTCAAGTGTGTTGTACTGGCTATAGTGGTTTCTGTTGTTGTGGTTGGGGGAGGATTCGTGCTGCTGGTGGTGGAAACAGATGTGACAGTTGGGGTTGTGGATGTAGAGCTGGTGGTGGTTTTAGTGGTTGAAATTTGTGTTGTAGTTGGATTCTCGGTGCTAGTTCTGGTTGTGGTTGTTTCCGTGGAAGTGGATGAGGTGTTTTCAGTGGTTGTGGTTGTGGTAGTACTAGTGCTGGTGGGAATATTTTTGTGTGGGGTGGGGGGGGGGGGTGGGTGTTGGGAAGTGGTGGTGGCTGTGGTGATTGTTGTGGGATTGGTGGTGATGGTGGTTGTTTGAGCTGTTGTTGTAGTGGGAATCTCTGTGCTAGTTGTGGTCAAGTGTGTTGTACTGGCTATAGTGGTTTCTATTGTAGTGGTGGGGACAGAATTTGTGCTGGTTGTGGTGGAAACAGATGTGACAGTTGGAGTTGTGGACATAGGGCTGGTGATGGTTGTAGTGGTTGAAGTTTGTGTTGTAGTTGGAGTCTCGGTGCTAGTTGTGGTTGGGGTTGCTTCCGTGGAAGTTGAGGTATTTTCAGTAGTTGTGGTTGTGGCAGGACTAGTACTGGTGGAAACAGATGTGGTGGTGGCTGTGGTGATGGTTGTGGGATTGGTGGTGATGGTGGCTGTTTGAGCTGTTGTTGTAGTGGGAATCTCTGTGCTAGTTGTGGTCAAGTGTGTTGTACTGGCTATAGTGGTTTCTGTTGTTGTGGTTGGGGAGGATTCGTGCTGCTGGTGGTGGAAACAGATGTGACAGTTGGGGTTGTGGATGTAGAGCTGGTGGTGGTTTAGTGGTTGAAATTTGTGTTGTAGTTGGATTCTCGGTGCTAGTTCTGGTTGTGGTTGTTTCCGTGGAAGTGGATGAGGTGTTTTCAGTGGTTGTGGTTGTGGTAGTACTAGTGCTGGTGGGAATAGAAGTGGTGGTGGCTGTGGTGATTGTTGTAGGATTGGTGGTGATGGTGGTTGTTTGAGCTGTTGTTGTAGTGGGAATCTCTGTGCTAGTTGCAGTCGGGTTTGTTGTACTGGCTATAGTGGTTTCTGTTGTAGTGGTGGGGGCAGAATTTGTGCTGGTTGTGGTGGAAACAGATGTGACCGTTGGGGTTGTGGATGTAGGGCTGGTGATGGTTGTAGTGGTTGAAGTTTGTGTTGTAGTTGGAGTCTCGGTGCTAGTTGTGGTTGTGGTTGTTTCCGTGGAAGTGGATGAGGTGTTTTCAGTGGTTGTGGTTGTGGTAGTACTAGTGCTGGTGGGAATAGAAGTGGTGGTGGCTGTGGTGATTGTTGTGGGATTGGTGGTGATGGTGGTTGTTTGAGCTGTTGTTGTAGTGGGAATCTCTGTGCTAGTTGCGGTCGGGTTTGTTGTACTTGCTATAGGGGTTTCGGGAGGATTCGTGCTCGTGGTGGTGGTGGAAACCGTGTGGAAGTGGCTGTGGCGGCGGTTGTAGGACTGGTGGTGGTGGTAATGGTTGAAGTATGTGTTGTTGGAATCTTGGTGGTAGTTGTGATTGGGGTTGTTTCTGTGGGAGTGGAGGAGGTGTTTGCAGTTGTTGTGATCGTGGCAGGACTAGTGCTGGTGGGAACAGAAGTGATTGTGGCTGTGGTGATGGTTGTGGGATTGTTGGTGATGGTGGTTGTTTGAGCTGTTGCTGTAGTGGGAATCTCGGTGCTAATTGTGGTCGGGTTTGTTGTACTTGCTATAGTGTTATCGGGAGGATTAGTACTGGTGGTGGTGGAAACAGATGTGGAAGTTTCTGTGGTGGAGGTTGTAGGGCTGGTGAGTGTGGTAGTGGTTGAAATTTGTGTAGTAGTTGGAGTCTCGGTGCTAGTTGTGGTTGGGGTTGTTTCCGTGGAAGTTGATGGGGTATTTTCAGTGGTTGTGGTTGTGGCAGGACTAGTGCTGGTTGAAACAGAAGTGGTTGTGGCTGTGGTGATGATTGTGGGATTGTTGGTGATGGTGGTTGTTTGAGCTGTTGTTGTAGTGGGAATCTCTGTGCTAGTTGTGGTCAAGTGTGTTGTACTGGCTATAGTGGTTTCTGTTGTTGTGGTTGGGGCTGGATTCGTGCTGCTGGTGGTGGAAACAGATGTGACAGTTGGGGTTGTGGATGTAAGGCTGGTGGTGGTTGTAGTGGTTGAAATTTGTGTTGTAGTGGGATTCCGGTGCTAGTTGTGGTTGTTTCCGTGGAAGTGGATGAGGTGTTTTCAGTGGTTGTGGTTGTGGCAGTACTAGTGCTGGTGGGAATAGAAGTGGTGGTGGCTGTGGTGATGGTTGTGGGATTGGTGGTGATGGTGGTTGTTTGAGCTGTTGTTGTAGTGGGAATCTTGGTGCTAGTTGTAGTTGGGTTTGTTGTACTGGCTATAGTGTTTTCTATTGTAGTGGTGGGGACAGAATTTGTGCTCGTTGTGGTGGAAACAGATGTCACAGTTGGGGTTGTGGATGTAGGGCTGGTGATGGTTGTAGTGGTTGAAGTTTGTGTTGTAGTTGGAGTCTCGGTGCTAGTTGTGGTTGGGGTTGCTTCCGTGGAGTTGAGGTATTTTCAGTGGTTGTGGTTGTGGCAGGACTAGTACTGGTGGAAGCAGATGTGGTGGTGGCTGTCATGATGGTTGTGGGATTGGTGGTGATGGTGGTTGTTTGAGCTGTTGTTGTAGTGGGAATCTCTGTGCTAGTTGTGGTCAAGTGTGTTGTACTGGCTATAGTGGTTTCTGTTGTTGTGGTTGGGGCTGGATTCGTGCTGCTGGTGGTGGAAACAGATGTGACAGTTGGGGTTGTGGATGTTGGGCTGGTGGTGGTTGTAGTGGTTGAAATTTGTGTTGTAGTGGGAGTCTCCATACTTGTTGTGGTTGGGGTTGCTTCCGTGGAAGTGGATGAAGTGTTTTCAGTGGTTGTGGTTGTGGTAGTACTAGTGCTGATGGGAATAGAAGTGGTGGTGGCTGTGGTGATTGTTGTGGGATTGGTGGTGATGGTGGTTGTTTGAGCTGTTGTTGTAGTGGGAATCTCTGTGCTAGTTGCGGTCGGGTTTGTTGTACTTGCTATAGGGGTTTCGGGAGGATTCGTGCTGGTGGTGGTGGTGGAAACCGGTGTGGAAGTGGCTGTGGTGGCGGTTGTAGGACTGGTGGTGGTGGTAATGGTTGAAGTATGTGTTGTTGGAATCTTGGTGGTAGTTGTGATTGGGGTTGTTTCTGTGGGAGTGGAGGAGGTGTTTGCAGTTGTTGTGATCGTGGCAGGACTAGTGCTGGTTGGAACAGAAGTGGTGGTGGCTGTGGTGATGGTTGTGGGATTGTTGGTGATGGTGGCTGTTTGAGCTGTTGCTATAGTGGGAATCTCGGTGCTAATTGTGGTCGGGTTTGTTGTACTTGCTATAGTGTTATCGGGAGGATTAGTGCCTGTGGTGGTGGAAACAGATGTGGAAGTTCTGTGGTGGAGGTTGTTGAGCTGGTGAGTGTGGTAGTTGTTGAAATTTGTGTTGTAGTTGAAGTCTCGGTGCTAGTTGTGGTTGGTGTTGTTTCTGTGGAAGTTGATGGGGCATTTTCAGTGGTTGTGGTTGTGGCAGGACTAGTGCTGGTTGGAACAAAGTGATTGTGGCTGTGGTGATGGTTGTGGGATTGGTGGTGATGGTGGTTGTTTGAGCTGTTGTTGTAGTGGGAATCTCTGTGCTAGTTGCGGTCGGGTTTGTTGTACTTGCTATCGTGGTTCGGGAGGATTCGTGCTGGTGGTGGTGTTGGAAACAGATGTGGAAGTTGCTGTGGTGGCGGTTGTAGGTCTGGTGGGTGTGGTAGTGGTTGAAGTATGTGTTGTAGTTGGACTCTCGGTCCTAGGTGAGGTTGGGGTTGTTTCCATGGAAGTGGAGGAGGTGTTTTCAGTGGTTGTGGTTGTGGCAGAACTAATGCTGGTGGGAACAGAAGTGGTGGTGGCTGGAGTGATGGTTGTGGATTCATGGTGGTAGTGGTTGTTTGAGCTGTTGTTGTAGTGGGAATCTCGGTGCTAGTTGTGATCGGGTTTGTTGTACTTGCTATAGTGGTGTCTGCTTTAGTGGTTGTGGCAGGATCGGTGCTGGTGGTGGTGGAAATCGATGTGATAGTTGCTGTGGTGGCAGTGGTGAATGTTGGGATCGGGGTTGTGGCCATCGTCGTTTTAGAGGTTGGTGGGGTGTTAGACACGGGGGTGGTGGGTGAAGTTGTGTAGTCCGTTGCAGCTGTGCTGTGCTGAGTGCCTGTGGGGTTGCTGTGCTGCGGGTGGTGACTGATCCTGGCCACGTGGGGGTCGGTGTGGCCTGGGTGGTTGTGGCTGGCCTCCCTGTCGTCTCTGTGGTCCAGAAGGGCGCTGGTAGTGGTGGCCTGACTCGGGGTGACACACACGGTGGTGGGCTGGCTGGTGGTGATCCTGATGGTAGTCGGGTTGGCGCACTCAGTGGTACTGATGTAGACGACTGTGGTCGTTGGGTTGGTGCCTACCTTAAAGGCGTACTTGACCGGCTGGAGGTCGGAACTGGTCCCCGAACTCAGCCAGGTGCCCATCGTGGGGGGTGATGTGAGGAATCGTGTCAGTGTCCAGGCTGTGGCCCCTACTGGCTGCCTGCGAGGTGGTCTCTGGGATGCCAAGAGATCCCACGGCGTGAGGTGAGCTGCTGAGAGCATTGTGCGCTCTAAGCAGCAGCTCCGGGGTGTGGTACGTGGCTGTGGACCAGGCTCCTGTCGTGGTTACAGGAGAGGAGTCAGTGGCCCCTTTCTTGGTTCCTGCCCCCACCCCTTCCCACTGGGAGCCTGATTCCCTCCCTCACCAGGAAACTTCTTCCCCTCTAAGTACTGACCTTCCAGCTCTGGGTGGGTCTTGCAAATGGGAGAGGCTGGGGCATGCTCAGCATGTGGGCGGACAAAAGCACCTGTTTCTACTCTCCCAGCCCTTTCCCTCCCCCTGCTGTTTCTTCCTCTCTGCCTCTCTCCCACCACCTAGGCTGTGGGGTGGCTGCTCTCAGGGAGAGGGCACGGGGTCAGGGGGGTACATGGACCAGGAGTAATAGCACAGGCTTGATTTTTCAGTGAGGCCAAAGGGACAAGAAGGGGCAGAAAAGATCCAGAAGGAACAGCCTACCAGACAGCCCGGAATCCTTGATACCTTACCAGCAAGGACAATAAGATTCAGCAGATTAACCCCCCCGCCCAACCCACTACTCCCTGTGCTCAGGTTACTCCTGGCTCTGCACTCAGGAATTACTCCTGGCTGTACTGGGGACCCTATGGGATCTTGGGATCCAAAGAGGCTCAGCCGCCTGCAAGGCAAATGCCCTCCCTGCTAGACTATCGTGCTGGCCCCTAGCAGGAAATGTTAGTAACCAAAATGTACATTAAGGGGGCGGAGCCATAGCCCAGCAGTTAGGGTGTTTGCCTTGCACGTGGCCGGCCCATGCCGGCCCGGGTTCAATCCCCGGCATCCCATATGGTCCCCCGAGCACCGCCAGGAGTGATTCCCTGAGTGCAGAGCCAGGAGAAACCCCCTGAGCATTGCCAGGTGTGGCTCAAAAAAAAAAAAAAGCAAAATGCACATTAAGGGCCGGAGCTATAGCACAGTGGGTACATTTGCCTTGCATGCAGCCGACCTGGGTTTGATCCCTGGCATCCCACATGGGTCCCCCAAGCACTGCCAGAAGTAATTCCTGAGTGGAGAGCCAGGAGTAACCCCTGAGCATTGCCGGGTGTGACCCAAAAAAGAAAAAAATAAAAAAGCACATTAAATAAAATGTGTAATTAAATAAATTAAGGCACAAAACGCTTTCTAGTACCTACTCTCAGCCTCTCATTTAATTCACGAACACCAGCCCCTCACTCTGCTGATACCATCAGCCCTGCTTTGGTTTTATTTATTTCATTTTATTTTTATTTGTTTTGGAGCCATACCCGGTGGTGCTCAGGGGCTATCTCCTGGCTCTGTACTCAAGGATCACTCCTGGTGGGCTCAGGGGACCTTATAGGGTGCCGGGATCAAACCCGGTTAGCCACATGCGAGGCGAATGCCCTCATCTCTGTGCTATCGCGCCAGTCCTATCACCTCCATTTTTACAGATGGTAGGAGCGAGGGGCTGGGGTTAGCGTAAAATTGGGGGTGAATCGCAGGGATGTGCCCCCACCGCCATATGCCCCGAATTAGCTCCCAAAGCAGAAACACAGCTTCGCTCTGAAAATGGGAGTTTCGTGTCTCCGTCTGACTGGAGGGAGGGGATGAGGGTGCGCAGGTGGGGCTTATGGACCTGATACCAGTAGCTGTAGCTGAGGGATTAGGGCTAGGTGGTGCGGAGGAGCTGAGCGAGAAGGCCTGGACCCTGTGCTTTGGGCCACAAAGTGGAACTGTGGTCTGCCAGCATTCAGGCTGCACCCAGAATTGTGTTAGCAAGAGGGAGCTAACAGCACTGGGCAAGTACTGGGGTCAGTGGAAGTCCACTAGGAGCTCTCCCGGGGTGTCAGGGGAGAACAAAATAGGGTGGACAAGAGGCCCGGAGCAGAGGAGTCCATGGGCGCCAGGGTGTACAGAAAACTGAGTCAGAATGGAGGACCCCCCAAAACTTATCGAGCGCAGAAGATCAGAGCACACTGAACCCCGCCTGCTCCCCCAGCCCCCTGCCCCATCTCCCACCCAGGCCCCTCACCTGTGGCTCCTCGGAGGCCCTGAACACCCAAAGGAAAGAGAGGGAGTCCCAGGAGCTGCATGGGCTTAAGCTGCAGATGAGGGCAGAAGAGCCGTGGGACCAGACGCCAGCTGCAAGAGCTCCGAGGCTCGCAATGGTTATATCCATGCAGGGAGGCCACCTTTGCCCCCGCGCTACCCCTCCCTCTTCCCTATTTTCCCGGATCTGACTTAAGCAACTTTTCTATCAAGAACCAGCAGGACTGGATGGTGAAGACAGCGCTTAGACCTTGGACTCTGGGGCCGGTGCCCTCTAGTAAAACCGTATTTCAGCTCCCCAACTGGGGACCCAGGGGGACTCTGAGGCCCTTGGTCTGCCCAGCTCTCTTCCCTCTCTCTGTCCTGCAGAACGACCAGAAATCTATGGCCCCACCAGTAACGGTTAATACCCAAAGAGTTGAGCAGGTCCCCAGAAGTGGGAACACCCCAGCAGCGTGACTGGCTTCAGCATGACCCATCAGCATGTCTCGTTTGCTTCCACACAGGTGGGGGAAGGAAAGAGGAATCAATGCTCTCATCCAGATAGTGAGTCGGTCGGAGAATTAGCACAGGGGTGAAGGCACTTAGCATGTGGCTTGCCTCAGTTCAATCCCTGGCACCACATATCGGTCTCTGAGGCCCGCCAGGAGTGATACCAGAGCACAAAGTCAGAAGTAAGTCCTGAGCACTGCCAGGTGTGGTATGTTTAAAAAAAAATGCGAGTGTCAGTGAGTTGGGCCACTTTTGAAAGGCAGTCTGGTGGCATCAATTAAAACTTTAAATGCGGGACCAGAGCAATGGGGAGGGCATTTGCCTTGTACACAGCCAACTCAGGTTCAATCCCCAGCATCCCATAGGGTCCCCAAGCACCTCCAGGAGTAACTCCTGAGTGCAGAGCCAGGAGTAACTACTGAGCATGGCTGGGTGTGATCCAACAAAACAAAAGCTAAGTGAATGTTATACAAATTTCAAATGTGGGAGACCCAGGTTCAACCCTGACACCACCAGGAGCAGCCCCCAAGCACTGAACTAAGAGCCGCCCTAAGCTCCAAAAATAAAACCAAAACAAAATTTAAAGTGCAACGGTCCAGCCAGCAGTTCCACCATTTCATCTTTATGTTTAATGAACCCTCCAATCCCTAAGCACAGAGCCAGGAGCAGCCCCTGAGCATCTCTGGTTTGTAACCCAGAGCCTCAAGGGAGGTCTCCACAGGATGCGGTAATTAGCATGAGTCCAAAGTAACCTAGATGGTCCTCAAAAGGAAACTCATCCCATTGTAGACTTAACACACAAAATCAAAAAATACTGTACCACCATAGAAAGATTTAAACGGTTTGTCCAGCAAAACCAGTCAATACAATTTTGTTAAAATTGGGGTCCGAGCACAGCAGGGAGGGAATTGGCCTTGCACACAGCCAATCGGGTTTGATTCCTGGAGTCCAGTAGGTCTTGGGGGCACTGCCAGGAGTGTTTTCTGGGTACTGAACTGGGACTGAGCCGTGTGCGGAGGGAGGGGGGGGGGGGGGGGGGGGGGGGGGGGGGGGGAGGGGGGGGGGGGGGGGGGAGGAGGGAGGGAGGGAGGAGGGAAGGAAGGAAGGAGGAAGGGAAGGAAGGAGAGGAAGGAAGGAAGGAAGGAAGGAAGGAAGGAGGGGGGGAGGGGGGGAAGGAAGGAGGGAAGGGAAGGAGGGGGGAGAAGGGAAGAAGGGAGGGAGGGAGGGAGGGAGGGGGGGGGGGGGGGGGGAGGGAGGAAGGAAGGAAGGAAGGAAGGAGAGGGGAGGAGGAAGGAAGGAAGGGAAGGAAGGAGAAAACTTAAGCCTACCGGAAAGATAAGCTCTTCCAACCAATTCTTGAAGAGGGCCTCACACCCACCTCCCGGTCTCCGTGGGAAGGTGGGAGGCCAATTTTGGAGAATTCTGGTTAGCAAGTAAAGATGTTTCATGAAAACCAATATAAAAGGATGACTCACCATCGACCCTGGAATGCAAGGGTTGTTCAACTTACAGAAAATGAATTGGTGTGATTTACAGCAGCAGGATTGTTGGAGGACAGGTTTAGCTAACCTGGGAGCTTTGCTGTTTTGCCCACTCCCAGCTTAATCTATTTAAATCAAGGTTCATTCTAATGAGACCTCTCTTCTATGTAAACACTGCTAGAGGGTGTGGCAGTTACAGAAGTCACCTTGATTGAATAGCTTCTGACTTATATATCTACTAAGACTTCTATGTGTTCTAGAGTGGGCACAGCTCCTCTTTATACCCACTGCACCCAGAGTGGGACAGTTAGAATTTACCAGGAGACTACCATCCCTGGCTACATTGAGACTATAGGAAGGCTATAGGAAGGATCATACTAGTTTGCTCTAAGCAGGTGAGTGTGACCCTCACCTGCTTAGAGGTGTTCAGTACGCGAGAACAAGATACTCAGAGTCACCCTGGTGCAGATAATAAGAAGGACCTTGTGGATACCATCTAGGTTACATGAAGCTCATGAAATTAAGATGTATTACTTTATATCAGTCCCCCCTCTCTCTCCAGTGTTTTACATAAGAGATAATCTCAGAAGAAGAGATTAGTCCTTGGTGTAACCTTTGTTTATACCTGCAATAGGGTGTGGCAATACACTCTGTTTAGAGTTCTTTGTTGACATGACCCTCCCGGTTGGATTACTTCTGTGTATATAAGGGGACTGACTTGAGGCCCCTTCACTTTCAGCCTTTTCGCTTTCAGCTTTTTGGCTCCCTGCGGCTTTTGGCTTTTGGCTATTGGCTTTTGGCTTTTGGCTTTTTGCTGTTTGGCCTTTTGCTCCTTCTTTTGGGTAGGACTCCTCTCGGGTGAGATCCTCTCTCTTTGGTGGGAGATTCAGGCTCTTTTGTATGGTCTAAGTTCGGACCAGAGCTAGAGTTCTTTCATTATATTGGGTTGTTGTGGAAGAGCTTTTGTACTATTAAAAGCCTTTTTTGGAACTCGCGCCCGGACTCGTGAGTTTTCATCTGTTCCCCGGCGTCCTCGGAGGTAGAAGAGAACTTCTGTCCTGACACTGTCGGGGACCCCAGCGGCATTCCCCAACACAGGATGAAGGAAAAAAACACTTGGTCATCTTGATTGATGGAAAAAAGTCATTTTACAAAAAGTCAACATCCTTTCATAATCTAAAAAAAAAAAACACAACTCAAAAATAGAAGAAAAATTGTCTCAATATAATAAACACCTAGACCTGAAATAGGGCCAAGATCATACTCAATGTGGGAAAGAAAGTATTTTCCATAAAATCAGAATCTAGGAGGGCTGCCATTCACTGCCCCCGTTAAACACAGATCTGGAAGTTCCAGGGGCAGAGCAATAGCACAGTGGGGAGAGCGTTTGCCTTTCATGCAGCTGACCCAGGTTTTTGTTTGTTTGTTTGTTTTTTGTTTTTCTTTATTGCCTTTTGGGTCACACCTGGCAATGCTCAGGGGTTACTCCTGGTTCTGCACTCAGGAATTACTCCTGGCAGTGCTCCGGGAACATATGGGATGCCGAGGATCGAACCCTGGGCCGGCACAGGCCGACCCAGTGCAAGGCAAACGCCCTACCGCTGGGCTATCGCTCTGGCCCCAGCTGACCCAGGTTTGATCCCCGTATCCCACATGGTCCCCAAGCACCACCAGGAATAATTCCTGTATACAGAGCAAGGAGAAATCCTAAGCATTGCTGGGTGTGACCAAAAAACAAACAAAAAAAAGTGACTGGAACAATTGTCCGGCAGGGAGGGCGTTTGTCTTGCATGCGGCTGACCCAGATTCCATCCCATATGGTCCCCCAAACCCACTAGGAGTGGTCTCTAATAAAGAGTCAGATGTGCCCCCAGAAAATAATAATGAATTTATTGTCATACTCATTACTTTATACATGTGACAGGGACGAATGGAGACATTACTGGTGCCCACTCGAGCAAATCAATGAACAACAGGAAGATAAGTGATAAGTGACAAATAATGAATTCATTTACATTTTAGAAAATGGAATCATAGTTTGGGCATAGAATCCTCTTCTGCACATAGATGCCACAGAACTGAAGAAAGAGGTTCCAGAGCATATTGGGACCTACCGCAGCTTTCCTGACACTGGCCAAATCACAGGAGCCTGCCAATGTCCACTGACAGATAGATGGAGACACAACACGGGCCATAAACATACAGAAGAGGGCCGGAGTGACAGCACAGCAGGGAGGGCATTCACTTTTGCACATGGCCAACCCGGGTTCAATTCCCATAATTCCATATGGTCCCAGGCACCCCAGGAGTGATTCCTGAGTGCAGAGCCAGGAGTAATCCCTGAGCATCACTGGGTGTGACCCAAAAAGAGATAAAAAATAAATAAAATAGGGCCGGAGCGATGGTCCAGCGAGTGGGCGTTTACTTTGCACTTGCGGCCAGCCTGTGCCAGCCCAGGTTTGATCCCCGGCATCCCATATGGTTCCCGAGCACTGCCAGGAGTAATTCCTGAGTGCAGAGCCAGGAGAAACCCCTGAGCATTGCCGGGTGTGACCCAAAAAAGCAAAATAAATGAATGAATGAATGAATAAATAAATAAATAAGCAAAATAAATAAATAAATAAAATACAGAAAAGAAATTGACCATTCTTAAGAAAGAAGGAAATTGCCATATGCTTTAACAGGGTTGAACTTTGGAGATGTTAATAAAATGTGATAAGCTCGTGACAATGAATAAAGTCAATATTAATGAGGGCGATGTCTCAAGATCTCTGGAGGGTCCTAGAGCCAGAAGAAGTACCAAGTCCTATAGATAGTATTTTTTTTCTATAACATATACATAGAATCAAGTTTTCCCAAGGACACTGGAACCAAGGACAAGTCCCCTATACAACGATATTCCAAATAGGTCCTATCCCACAGACCACGCCATAGGAGCTCGGTTGGCACTTGGTTTGTGCCATCTGGGTCTGTGTCCTTCTGAAATATTCTCAGTCATGAAACTGCCTTATGACACATGCTGCCAGAATGTGTAAGAATTTTTTTATATGCACTTTCTAGATTGGATGCAATAAAACATTAAAAGCGATAAGAAACAATACAACTGGACCATTGAGGCGATATACTCTAGGAATAGTCAGGTAGCTTTTATCAGAATGGGATTCACAATTGGGGCTGGAGCGATAGCCCAGCGGGTAGGGTGTTTGCCTTGCATGCAGCCAGCCTGTGCCGGCCGGGTTCTATCCCGGTATCCCATATGGTCCCCTGAGCACCGCCAGGAGTAATCCCTGAGCGTGAGCCAGGAGTAACCCTGAGCATTGCCAGGTGTGACCCAAAAAGCAAAAAAAAAAAAAAAGAATGGGGTCGCAAAATATCACCTGTAAGAGTTTCAGGCCCCACTGGAAATAAAGGAAGTACAATCTGAGGATAGGGCCGAGCACTAGCACAGAGCGGGAAGGTGCCTGCCTAGTGATACTCATCTGACCCGGGGTGCAGAGCCAGGAGTAAGCCCTGAGCATCCCCAGTGTGGCCCAAACCCCCAAAAGGGGGATAAAATTCCATTCATATGGGTTCTTGAGAGCTGCTACTTGCTCTCCTTGTGCCCAGCCGCTCACAAGGAGTCAGGAGAGATGGCGGGTTCTAGCCCTGGCCCGCCAGCCCAGCAGAGCCTTGCAACAAGCCAGACGACCCCCCCACTCCATGAGGGCCTCCATTTTCCACAACTGGACTTCTCTCTCGTCAGAACTCCACCCAGCTGACCAGCCTATCCACAGTCCGGCTCGCGAGCGGCGCTTGCGGCGCCGGGGTTCATCAATAAATGCTGGACTTAGAGATGGCTACAAGAATGTGCTACCTGCCCGGCAGAGCCTGGCAGGCTACCCGTGTTGTATTTGATATGCCAAATACCAGTAACATTTATAGACCTCATACCCATGACCTGATGGAATGGTTTGAGGCTCTTTATGTTCCTGGAGCAAGCAGATGCCCTTGGCCTCTACTAGCATGAGACAGGACATATGGAGATGTTACTGGGGCCCGCTCGAGCAAATCGATGAACAACGGGAAGACAGTGATACAGTGATACAGTGATGGAGTTCTTAGAGTCATGGAGGTCACAGAGAGGGTGGTAGGGAAGGAGGTCAGATGGATTTAGAGTGTCCAGGCGCACACAGTGAGGCGTACACTGTAGGGGTGAAGACTGGCCTCGGGAATGGGGGAATGGTAACCTGCCCCTGAAGGTATCCGCCCCTGGGAACTGCGCAGGCCTTGGGAGGCTTCGTGGGAGACACGCCTGTGTGTGTCAGGTTCCTTAGGTCCCACCCAACACTCCCACATGACTAGGCTCCATGCTAGTGCCCAGGGGCCCTCCCAGCATTACAACCAGGTGGGCTCCTTGGCACCCTGACAGAAGCAACAGTCAGTGATGAAAACAAAAATATCTATGGTTTTTTTTTTTTTAGCTTTTTGGGTCACACCCAGCAATGCTCAGGGGTTACTCCTGGCTCTGCACTTAGGAATTACTCTGGAAGGGCTCGGGGAACCATATCGGGCTGCTGGGGATCGGAAGCCAGGTCGGCCATGTGCAGGCAAATGCCCTACCCACTGGACTATCGCTCGGCCCAGAAATATCTATGTTTTGTTTACCATACCAAGATTTCTCTAGGGGCCACATCAGGCAAATGCCCTATCCACTGTACTCTCTCTCTCTGGCCCCTGGTACTATGAAGGAATTTAAAAGAAATGACATATGGGGCTGAAGAAACAAACAGTGGGCAAAAGTACTTACCCTACATTGTTGGACTCTAAGCTCTACTATTGGGGGCCTGGCTCTTTCCCAGGCCCTGTGGTATGAGGCCCAGAGGTGAACCCTATTCTCAGGGCAGTGGAGCTTCGCAATACTCAAGAGTTTACATCCACAAGGAAGAACATCTGTGCTTATCCAATGGGAGACTGGCAGGCAAATGCCATCTAAGGGGATGCAGGATGTGCCTGGTCGGTCTGACCTCTGACCACAGAAATATGAAAATCAGTGACTGTTACCTTGCAAATGCTAAATCGGTGATTGTTATCTGTTGTAGTCAGGATTGTATAGCCCAGGATGCTACGTGATTTGTGCTAGGGCCCCTCCACCCAAAATTGTATAAAAGGGCTTAAACTGTGCTCAGTGGAGCGGGACTGTCTGCCAAGGACCCCACTATGTTGGTGTCTTTCTTTCCCTTTCTGCAGCAGCGGCAAGAAGAAGCTTCTTCCCAAGTCCTTCCCTCTCCCTTTCTAGAGCTGAAGTCCAGCATCATCCGGATCGCCTCATTCTTACCAGGGGACTCCCCCAGCGACATCCCCCATTCGGCGCTGCATGTGGCCTGGATTCAATCCCCAGCATCCATATGATCTCTCAAGCACTGTCAAAAGTAGTTCCTGAGTCAGAGCCAGGGAGTAACCCCCAAGAGTCACCAGCTGAGACCCAAAGATTTAAAGAGAGAGGAGGAGAGAGGCGAAATAAATAAAGAAAAAAAACAAAATGACATAATACAGTTAGAGTCTCTGGACAAATAAGATAAATCTGAAAGTGCACTTCAATGGGGCCTTGAAAAGCTATCAAGACACAAAATATAAATATGTGGAATTAAAAGCGTGAAAAAATGTGGAATCATTTGAGACTGGAGTCCATAGTACCACAGAGTAAGGCACGTGTCTCGCTGCGGTCACTCCAGGCTTGATTCAGAGCACCCATATGGTCCCTGAGTCCCGCCAGAGTGAGCCTTGAACACAGAGCCAAGTAAGCCCTGAGCAACACTTCAGGAGTGGCCTGAAAATAAACCAACCAACAAACCTGGAATCAGTGGCACCCAAGAGGGGAAATACCAACCAGAAGGAAAAGAGCAAAATCAACTTTGAAAATACTACGGTTATTTTCAGAGCTTCACCCAAAGAGAGAAGCGATCTCAAGCCCAGGTATGCAGGTCTTGGTGGCTAAAGTCACTGGACTTCTGTGGAGATGGAGCTAGGGCCCCTTTCCCACACCTCTGTCCTGTCTGGGAAGCCCGGTGAACCTGTCCACGAACTGCTCCCAGGCTGTCAGCCATGAACCAGAGACACGATACGCAGGGCACAGCTGCTACTGGCTCTCTTCATTGCACCGGCCATACAGTACATCAGTAAATGAAAGAACTGAGAGCATACCTACTACCAAGAGTATCCTGCTCACACAGCAGAGCCTGGCAAGCTACCCGTGTCATATTCGATATACCAAAACCAGTAACAATAATAGACCTCATTCCCATGACCTGAACAAAAAGGTTTGAGCCTCTTCGTGTTCCTGGAGCAAGCAGATCCCCTTGAGGCTACACTAGCACAACAGGGAAGAATGGAGATGCTACTGGCACCAGCTCGAAACAACGATGAGCCAGAAGACAAGTGACAAGTGGTTATGAGGGAGAGGAGAGATGGAAGGAAGAAAGGAAGGAAGGAAGGAAGGAAGGAAAGAAGGGAGGGAGGAGGAGGGAGGA
>JAJIBD010032611.1:0-15258 GCA_021461705.1 Cryptotis parvus | reverse complement strand
GGTGATGGTGGTTGCTCTGAGCTGTTGCCGTAGTGGGAATCTCTGTGCCAGCTGCAGTCTGGTTTGTTGTACTGGCTATAGTTGGTTTCGTTGCAGTGGTGGGGCAGAATTTGTGCTTGGTTGTGGTGGAAAACACAGATTTGACAGTTGGGTTGTGGATGTAGGCTGGTGATGGTTGTAGTGGTTGAAGTTTGTGTTGTAGTTGGAAACTCGGTGCTAGTTGTGGCTTGTGGCTGCTTCTGTGGGAAGTGGGATGAGGTGTTTCAGTGGCTGTGGCTTGTGGTGCAGTACTAGTGCCAGTGAGCCAGAAGTGGTGGTGGCTGTGGTGATTAATATGGGATTGGTGGTGATGGTGGCTGTTTGAGCTGCTGTTGTAGTGTGGGAATCTCTGTGCTAGTTGTGGTCAAGTGTGTTGTACTGGCTATATTGGTTTTGTATTGTAGTGGTGGGGACAGAATTTGTACCGGTTGTGGTGTAAACAGATATGACAGTTGAGCTGTAATATAGGGCTGGTAGATGGCTGTAGTGGCTGAAGCCTGTGTTGCAGTTGAGTCCTCGGTGCTAGCTGTGGTTGGGGCTGCTTCCGTGGGTGCTTTGAGGCATTTTTCAGTAGTTGTGGTTGTGGCAGGACTAGTAATTGCGGAAACAGATGTGGTGGTAGCCTGTGGGTGATGGTCAGGATTGGTGGTGATGGTGGCTGGGTTTGAGCTGTTGTTGTAGAAATCTCTGTGCTTGTTGTAATGTATGTGTCTGTACTGGCCATAGTGGTTTCTGGGTTGTTGTGGCTGGGGAGTGATCTGCTGCTGGTGGTGGAAACAGATGTGACAGTTGGGGTTGTCAGGATGAGCTGGTGCGGTGGTTTTATGGCTGAAATTTGTGTTGTGCTATTCTCGGTGCTAGTTTGGTTGTGGTTGTTTCCGTGGAAGTGGATGAGGTGTCGCCAGCGGTTGTGGCTTGTAGTACTAGTGCTGGTGGGTAACAGAAGTGGTGGTGGCTGTGGTGATTGTTGTAGGATCATTGGTGATGGTGGCTTGCTCTGAGCTGTTGCTGTAGTGAATCCCAGCTAAATGCAGCCTGGGTTTGCTTGGCCAGTGGTTTCCTGTTGCAGTGGTGGGGCAGAATCTCCCAGCTGGAGCCAGTGGAAACAGATGTGACAGTTGGGTTGTGGATGTAGGGCTGGTGATGGCTGTAGTGGCTGGAAGCTCTGTGCTGTAGTTGAGTCTCGGTGCTAGTTGTTGTGGTTGTGGTTGTTTCTCGTGTATGGGATGAGGTGTTTCAGTGGCTGTGGTTGTGGCAGTACTAGTGCTGGTGGGAATAGAAGTGGTGCGGCCAGTGATTGTTGTGGGATTGGTGGTGATAGCGGTTGTTTGAGCTGTTGTTGCAGTGGAATCTCTGTGCTAGCTGGGCGGCCGGGTTTTGTTGTAATTTGCTATAGGGCCCCGGGAGGATTCACAGGTGGTGGTGGAAACTGTGGAAGTGGCTGTGGTGGTTTTGCTAGGACTGGTGTGCGGTAACTCATTGCCATGTATTTGTACAAGAATCTTGGTGGTAGTTGTGATTAGCTTGCTTCTGTGGGAGTGTAGGAGGTGTTTGCAGTTGTTGTGATCGTGGCAGGACTAGTGCAGGGGTAACAGAAGTGATTTGTGCGGGCTGTGGTGATGGTTAGGATTGCTGGTGATGCATGTTTGAGCTGTTACGTAGTGAATCTCGAAAAGAATTGTGGTCGGTTTGCTTGTACTTGCTATAGTGTTATCGGGAGGATTAGTACTGGTGGGTGGTGGAAACAGATGTGTAAGTTTCTGTGGTGGAGGTTGTAGGGCTGGTGAGTGTGGTAGTGGCTGAAATTCTGTGTCGTAGTTGGAGTCTCAAGCAATAGGTTGGGTTGTTGCTAGGGAAGCGATGTGTATTTTTAGTGGTTGTGGTTGTGGCAGGACTAGTGCTGGTTGAAACAGAAGTGGCTGTGGCTGTGGTGATGATTGTGGATTGTTGGTGATGGTGGCTTGCTCTGAGCTCAGTTGCTGCAGTGGGAATCTCTGGCGCTAGCTGTGGCCAAGTGTGGCGTACTGGCTATAGTGGTTTCCTGTTCTTGTGGCTGGGCTGGATTCGTATGCTGGTGGTGAAACAGATGTGACAGTTAGCTGTGGATGTAGAGCTGGTGATGGTTGTAGTGTATTGGAAATTTATACTAGTGGGATTCCCGGTGCTAGTTGTGGTTGTCCCGTGGAAGTGGGATGAGGTGTTTCCAGTGGTTGTGGTTGTGGCAGTACTAGTGCCAGTGGGAATATGAAGTGTGGTGGCTGTGGTGATGGCTGTGTGGATTGGTGGTGATGGTGGCTGTTTGAGCTGTTGTTGTAGTGGGAATCTTGGTGCTAGTTGTAGTTGGGTTTTGTTGTACTGGCTATAGTGTTTTCTATTGTGTGGTTGGACAGAATTTGTGCTGGCTGTGGTGGAAACAGTCAGGCCAGTTGGGGTTGTGGATGAGGGCTGCGGATGGCTGTAGTGGCTGAAGTTTGTGTTGTAGCTGTATCCTCGTGCTAGTTGTGGTTGGGGTTGCTCGTGTAGCTGAGAATGGCATTTTAGTGGTTGTGGTTGTAGCACGACTAGTACTGGTGGAAGCAGATGTGGTGGTGGCGTCATGATGGTTGTGGGATTTGGTGGTGATAGTATTGTTTTGAGCTGTTGTTGTAGGGGAATCTTGTGCTAGTTGTGGTCAAGTGTGTTGTACTTGGCTATAGTGGTTTCTGTTGTTGTGGTTGGGGCTGATTCGCATGCTGGTGGTGAAACAGATGTGACAGTTGGGGTTGTGGATGTTGGGCTAGGTGGTTGTAGTGGTTGAAATTTATGTTGTAGGGGAGTCTCCATACTTTGTTGTGGTTTGTATTACTTCGTGGAAGTGGACGAAGTGTTTTCAGTGGCTGTGGTTGTGGTAGTACTAGTGCTGATGGGAATAGAAGTGGTAGTGGCTGTAGTGATTGTTGTGGGATTGGTGGTGATGGTGGTTGTTTGAGCTGTTGTTGTAGTGGGAATCTCTGTGCTAGTGCGCGGGTTTGTTGTACTGCTATGGGGTTTCGGGAGGATTCATGCTGGTGGTGGTGGTGGAAACCGTGGAAGTGGCTGTGGTGGCGGTTGTAGGACTGGTGGTGGTGGTAATGGTTGAAGTATGTGCTGTTGGAATCTTGGTGGTAGCTGTGGATTGGGGTTGTTTCTGTGGCGTGGAGAGGAGTTTGCAGTTGTGGTGATCGTGGCAGGACTAGTGCTGGTTGGAACAGAAGTGGTTGTGGCTGTGGTGATGGTTGTGGGATTGTTGGTGATGGTGGCTTTTTGAGCTGTTGCTGTAGTGGGAATCTCAAAGCAATTGTGGTCCGGGTTTGTTGTACTTTGCTATAGTGTTATCGGGAGGATTAGTGCCTGTGGTGGTGGAAACAGATGTGGAAGTTTCTGTGGTGGAGGCTAGGGTAGGAGTGTGGTAGTTGTTGAAATTTGTGTTGTAGTTGAAGTCTCGGATGTAGTTGTGGTTGGTGTTGTTTCTGTAGTTGATGAGGCATTTTCAGTGGTTGTGGTTGTGGCAGGACTAGTGCTGGTTGGAACAGAAGTATTGTGGCTGTGGTGATGGTTGTGGGATTGGTGGTGATGGTGGCTGTTTGAGCTGTTGTTGTAGTGGGAATCTCTGTGCTAGTTGGGCGGTCGGGTTTGTTGTACTGGCTACCGTGGTTCCGGGAGGATTCGTGCTGGTGGTGGTGTTGGAAACAGATGTGGAAGTGCTGTGGTGGCGGTTGTAGGTCTGGTGGGTGGTAGTGGTTGAAGTATGTGTTGTAGTTGGACTCTCGGTCCTAGGTGAGGTTGGGGTTGTTTCCATGGAAGTGGAGGAGGTGTTTTCAGTGGTTGTGGTTGTGGCAGAACTAATGCTGGTGGGAACAGAAGTGGTGGTGGCTGGAGTGATGGTTGTGGATTCATGGTGGTAGTGGTTGTTTGAGCTGTTGTTGTAGTGGGAATCTCGGTGCTAGTTGCGGTCGGCTTGTTGTACTCAAGCTAGTGGTGTCTGCTTTGAGTGGTTGTGGCAGGATCTGTGCTGGTGGTGGTGGAAATCGATGTGATAGTTGCTGTGGTGGCAGTGGTGAATGTTGGGATCGGGTTGTGGCCATCGTCGTTTTAGAGGTTGGTGGGGTGTTAGTTACAGGGGGGTGGTGGGTGAAGTTGTAGTCCGTTGCAGCTGTGCTGTGCTGAGTGCCTGTGGGGTTGCTATGCTGCGGTGGTGACTGATCCTGGCCACGGGGAGTCGGTGTGGCCTGGGTGGTTGTGGCTGGCCTCCCTGTCGTCTCTGTGGTCCAGAAGGCGCTGGTAGTGGTGGCCTGACTCGGGGTGACACACGGTGGTGGGCTGGCTGGTGGTAATCCCTGATGGTAGTCGGGTTGACGCACTCAGTGGTACTGATGTAGACGACTGTGGTCGTTGGGGTTGGTGCCTACCTTAAAGAGCGTACTTGACCGGCTGGAGGTCGGAACTGGTCCCGAACTCAGCCAGGTGCCCATCGTGGGGTGATGTGAGGAATCGTGTCAGTGTCCAGGCTGTGGCCCCTACTGGCTGCCTGCGAGGTGGTCTCTGGGATGCCAAGAGATCCCACGGCGTGAGGTGAGCTGCTGAGAGCATTGTGCGCTCTAAGCAGCAGCTCCGGGGTGTGGTACGTGGCTGTGGACCAGGCTCCTGTCGTGACAGGAGAGGAGTCAGTGGCCCCTTTCTTGGTTCCTGCCCCCACCCCTTCCCACTGGGAGCCTGATTCCCTCCCTCACCAGGAAACTTCTTCCCCTCTAAGTACTGACCTTCCAGCTCTGGGTGGGTCTTGCAAATGGGAGAGGCTAGGGCATGCTCAGCATGTGGGCGGACCAAAGCACCTGTTTCTACTCTCCCAGCCCTTTCCCTCCCCCTGCTGTTTCTTCCTCTCTGCCTCTCCCCCACCACCTAGGCTGTGGGGTGGCTGCTCTCAGGAGAGGGCACGGGGTCAGGGTACATGGACCAGGAGTAATAGCACAGGCTTGATTTTTCAGTGAGGCCAAGGGACAAGAAGGGGCAGAAAAGATCCAGAAGGAACAGCCTACCAGACAGCCCGGAATCCTTGATACCTTACCAGCAAGGACAATAAGATTCAGCAGATTAACCCCCCCGCCCAACCCACTACTCCCTGTGCTCAGGTTACTCCTGGCTCTGCACTCAGGAATTACTCCTGGCTGTACTGGGGGACCCTATGGGATCTTGGGATCCAAAGAGGCTCAGCCGCCTGCAAGGCAATGCCCTCCCTGCTAGCTATCGTGCTGGCCCTAGCAGGAAATGTTAGTAACCAAAATGTACATTAAGGGGGCGGAGCCATAGCCCAGCAGTTAGGGTGTTTGCCTTGCACGTGGCCAGCCCATGCCGGCCCGGGTTCGATCCCCGGCATCCCATATGGTCCCCGAGCACCGCCAGGAGTGATTCCTGAGTGCAGAGCCAGGAGAAACCCCTGAGCATTGCCAGGTGTGACTCAAAAAAAAAAAAAAAAAAAAAAAGCAAAATGCACATTAAGGGCCGGAGCTATAGCACAGTGGGTACATTTGCCTTGCATGCAGCCGACCTGGGTTTGATCCCTGGCATCCCACATGGTCCCCCAAGCACTGCCAAGTAATTCCTGAGTGGAGAGCCAGGAGTAACCCCTGAGCATTGCCGGGTGTGACCCAAAAAAGAAAAAATAAAAAAGCACATTAAATAAAATGTGTAATTAAATAAATTAAGGCACAAAACGCTTTCTAGTACCTACTCTCAGCCTCTCATTTAATTCACGAACACCAGCCCCTCACTCTGCTGATACCATCAGCCCTGCTTTGGTTTTATTTATTTCATTTTATTTTTATTTGTTTTGGAGCCATACCCGGTGGTGCTTAGGGCTAACTCCTGGCTCTGTACTCAGGATCACTCCTGGTGGGCTCAGGGACCTTATAGGGTGCTGGGATCAAACCCGGGTTGGCCACATGCGAGGCGACTGCCCTCATCTCTGTGCTATCGCGCCAGTTCTATCACCTCCATTTTTACAGATGGTAGGAGCGGAGGCTGGGGTTAGCGTAAAATTGGGGGTGAATCGCAGGGATGTGCCCCACCCGCCATATGCCCCGAATTAGCTCCCAAAGCAGAAACACAGCTTCGCTCTGAAAATGGGAGTTTTGTGTCTCCGTCTGACTGGAGGGAGGGATTAGGGTGCTCAGGTGGGGCTTATGGACCTGATACCAGTAGCTGTAGCTGAGGGATTAGGGGTAGGTGGTGCGGAGGAGCTGAGCGAGAAGGCCTGGACCCTGTGATTTGGGCCACAAAGTGGAACTGTGGTCTGCCAGCATTCAGGCTGCACCCAGAATTGTGTTAGCAAGAGGGAGCTAACAGCACTGGGCAAGTACTGGGGTCAGTGGAAGTCCGCTAGGAGCTCTCCCGGGTGTCAGGGGAGAACAAAATAGGGTGGACAAGAGGCCCGGAGCAGAGGAGTCCATGGGCGCCAGGGTGTACAGAAAACTGAGTCAGAATGGAGGACCCCCAAAACTTATCGGCGCAGAAGATCAGAGCACACTGAACCCCGCCTGCTCCCCCCAGCCCCCCGCCCCATCTCCCACCCAGGCCCCTCACCTGTGGCTCCTCGGGAGGCCCTGAACACCCAAAGGAAAGAGAGGAGTCCCAGGAGCTGCATGGGCCTAAGCTGCAGATGAGGGCAGAAGAGCCGTGGGACCAGACGCCAGCTGCAAGAGCTCGGAGGCTCGCAATGGTTATATCCATGCAGGAGGCCACCTTTGCCCCGCTACCCTCCCTCTTCCTATTTTCCCGGATCTGACTTAAGCAACTTTTCTATCAAGAACCAGCAGGACTGGATGGTGAAGACAGCGCTTAGACCTTGGACTCTGGGGCCGGTGCCCTCTAGTAAAACCGTATTTCAGCTCCCCAACTGGGGACCCAGGGGGACTCTGAGGCCCCTTGGTCTGCCCAGCTCTCTTCCCCTCTCTGTCCTGCAGAACGACCAGAAATCTATGGCCCCACCAGTAACGGTTAATACCCAAAGAGTTGAGCAGGTCCCCAGAAGTGGGAACACCCCAGCAGCGTGACTGGCTTCAGCATGACCCATCAGCATGTCTCGTTTGCTTCCACACAGGTGGGGGAAGGAAAGAGGAATCAATGCTCTCATCCAGATAGTGAGTCGGTCGGAGAATTAGCACAGGGGGTGAAGGCACTTAGCATGTGGCTTGCCTCAGTTCAATCCCTGGCACCACATATCGGTCTCTGAGCCCCGCCAGGAGTGATACCCAGAGCACAAAGTCAGAAGTAAGTCCTGAGCACTGCCAGGTGTGGTATGTTTAAAAAAAATGCGAGTGTCAGTGAGTTGGGCCACTTTTGAAAGGCAGTCTGGTGGCATCAATTAAAACTTTAAATGCGGGACCAGAGCAATGGGGAGAGCATTTGCCTTGCACACAGCCAACTCAGGTTCAATCCCCAGCATCCCATAGGGTCCCCAAGCACCTCCAGGAGTAACTCCCTGAGTGCAGAGCCAGGAGTAACTACTGAGCATGGCTGGGTGTGATCCAACAAAACAAAAGCTACGTGAATGTTATACAAATTTCAAATGTGGGGAGACCCAGGTTCAACCCTGACACCACCAGGAGCAGCCCCCCAAGCACTGAACTAAGAGCCGCCCCTAAGCTCCAAAAATAAAACCAAAACAAAATTTAAAGTGCAACGGTCCAGCCAGCAGTTCCACCATTTCATCTTTATGTTTAATGAACCCTCCAATCCCCTAAGCACAGAGCCAGGAGCAGCCCCTGGGCATCTCTGGTTTGTAACCCAGAGCCTCAAGGAGGTCTCCACAGGATGCGTAATTAGCATGAGTCCAAAGTAACCCAGATGGTCCTCAAAAGGAAACTCATCCCATTGTAGACTTAACACGCAAATCAAAAAATACTGTACCACCATAGAAAGATTTAAACGGTTTGTCCAGCAAAACCAGTCAATACAATTTTGTTAAAATTGGGGTCCGAGCTACAGCAGGGAGGGGAATTGGCCTTGCACACAGCCAATCGGGTTTGATTCCTGGAGGTATTCTTTGGGGACCTATGGGATGCTGGGTATTGAACTGGGATAGGCCGTGTGCAAGGGAAAATGCCTACCGGAAAGATAAGCTCTTCCAACCAATTCTTGAAGAGGGCCTCACACCCCACCTCCCGGTCTCCGTGGGAAGGTGGGAGGCCAATTTTGGAGAATTCTGGTTAGCAAGTAAAGATGTTTCATGAAAACCAATATAAAAGGATGACTCACCATCGACCCTGGAATGCAAGGGTTGTTCAACTTACAGAAAATGAATTGGTGTGATTTACAGCAGCAGGATTGTTGGAGGACAGGTTTAGCTAACCTGGGAGCTTTGCTGTTTTGCCCACTCCCAGCTTAATCTATTTAAGTCAAGGGTTCATTCTAATGAGACCTCTCTTCTATGTAAACACTGCTAGAGGGTGTGGCAGTTACAGAAGTCACCTTGATTGAATAACTTCTGACTTATACATCTACTAAGACTTCTATGTTTTCTAGATTGGGCACAGCTCCTCTTTATACCCACTGCACCCAGAGTGGGACAGTTAGAATTTACCAGGAGACTACCACCCTGGCTACATTGAGACTATAGGAAGGCTATAGGAAGGATCATACTAGTTTGCTCTAAGCAGGCGAGTGTGACTCTCACCTGCTTAGAGGTGTTCAGTACGCGAGAACAAGATACTCAGAGTCACCCTGGTGCAGATAATAAGAAGGACCTTGTGGATACCATCTAGATTACATGAAGCTCATGAAATTAAGATGTATTACTTTATATCAGTCCCCCTCTCTCCCAGTGTTTTACATAAGAGATAATCTCAGAAGAAGAGATTAGTCCTTGGTGTAACCTTTGTTTATACCTGCAATAGGGTGTGGCAATACACTCTGTTTAGAGTTCTTTGTTGACATGACCCTCCCGGTTGGATTACTTCTGTGTATATAAGGGGACTGACTTGAGGCCCCTTCACTTTCAGCCTTTTCGCTTTCAGCTTTTTGGCTCCCTGCGGCTTTTGGCTTTTGGCTATTGACTTTTGGCTTTTGGCTTTTTGCTCTTTGGCCTTTTGCTCCTTCTTCTGGGTAGGACTCCTCTCGGGTGAGATCCTCTCTCTTTGGTGGGAGATTCAGGCTCTTTTGTATGGTCTAAGTTCGGACCAGAGCTAGAGTTCTTTCATTATATTGGATTGTTGTGGAAGAGCTTTTTGTACTATTAAAAGCCTTTTTTGGAACTGCGCCGGACTCGTGAGTTTTCATCTGTTTCCCGGGCGTCCTCGAAGGAAGAAGAGAACTTCTGTCCTGACACTGTCGGGGACCCCAGCGGCATTCCCCAACACAGGATGAAGGAAAAAAAACACTTGGTCATCTTGATTGATGGAAAAAGTCATTTTACAAAAGTCAACATCCTTTCATAATCTTAAAAAAAAAAACACAACTCAAAAATAGAAGAAAATTGTCTCAATATAATAAACACCTAGGACCTGAAATAGGGCCAAGATCATACTCAATGTGGGAAAGAAAGTATTTTCCATAAAATCAGAATCTAGGAGGGCTGCCATTCACTGCCCCCGTTAAACACAGATCTGGAAGTTCCAGGGCAGAGCAATAGCACAGTGGGGAGAGCGTTTGCCTTTCATGCAGCTGACCCAGGTTTTTGTTTGTTTGTTTGTTTTTTGTTTTTCTTTATTGCCTTTTGGGTCACACCTGGCAATGCTCAGGGGGTTACTCCTGGTTCTGCACTCAGGAATTACTCCTGGCAGTGCTCGGGGAACATATGGGATGCCGAGGATCGAACCTGGGCCGGCACAGGCCGACCGCGTGCAAGGCAAACGCCCCTACCCGCTGGGCTGCCGCTCTGGCCCCAGCTGACCCAGGTTTGATCCCGTATCCCACATGGTCCCCAAGCACCACCAGGAATAATTCCTGTATACAGAGCAAGGAGAAATCCCTAAGCATTGCTGGGTGTGACCAAAAAAACAAACAAAAAAAGTGACTGGAACAATTGTCCGGCAGGGAGGGCATTTGTCTTGCATGCGGCTGACCCAGATTCCATCCCATATGGTCCCCCCCAAACCCACTAGGAGTGGTCTCTAATAAAGAGTCAGATGTGCCCCAGAAAATAATAATGAATTTATTGTCATACTCATTACTTTATACATGTGACAGGGACGAATGGAGACATTACTGGTGCCCACTCGGGCAAATCAATGAACAACAGGAAGATAAGTGATAAGTGACAAATAATGAATTCATTTACATTTTAGAAAATGGAATCATAGTTTGGGCATAGAATCCTCTTCTGCACATAGATGCCACAGAACTGAAGAAAGAGGTTCCAGAGCATATTGGGACCTACCGCAGCTTTCCTGACACTGGCCAAATCACAGGAGCCTGCCAATGTCCACTGACAGATAGATGGAGACACAACACGGGCCATAAACATACAGAAGAGGGGCCGGAGTGACAGCACAGCAGGGAGGGCATTCACTTTGCACATGGCCAACCCGGGTTCAATTCCCATAATTCCATATGGTCCCAAGCACCCCCCAGGAGTGATTCCTGAGTGCAGAGCCAGGAGTAATCCCTGAGCATCACTGGGTGTGACCCAAAAAGAGAGATAAAAAATAAATAAAATAGGGCCAGAGCGATGGTCCAGCGAGTGGGGCGTTTACTTTGCACTTGGCCAGCCTGTGCCAGCCCAGGTTTGATCCCCGGCATCCCATATGGTTCCCGAGCACTGCCAGGAGTAATTCCTGAGTGCAGAGCCAGGAGAAACCCCTGAGCATTGCCGGGTGTGACCCAAAAAAGCAAAATAAATGAATGAATGAATGAATAAATAAATAAATAAGCAAATAAATAAATAAATAAAATACAGAAGAATTGACCATTCTTAAGAAAGAAGGAAATTGCCATATGCTTTAACAGGGTTGGAACTTTGGAGATGTTAATAAAATGTGATAAGCTCGTGACAATGAATAAAAGTCAATATTAATGAGGGCGATGTCTCAAGATCTCTGGAGGGTCCTAGAGCCAGAAGAAGTACCAAGTCCTATAGATAGTATTTTTTTCTATAACATATACATAGAATCAAGTTTTCCCAAGGACACTGGAACCAAGGACAAGTCCCCTATACAAGCGATATTCCAAATAGGTCCTATCCCACAGACCACGCCATAGAGCTTCGGTTGGCACTTGGTTTGTGCCATCTGGGTCTGTGTCCTTCTGAAATATTCTCAGTCATGAAACTGCCTTATGACACATGCTGCCAGAATGTGTAAGAATTTTTATATGCACTTTCTAGATTGGATGCAATAAAACATTAAAAGCGATAAGAAACAATACAACTGGACCATTGAGGCGATATACTCTAGTAATAGTCAGGTAGCTTTTATCAGAATGGGGGTCGCAATTGGGGCTGGAGCGATAGCCCAGCGGGTAGGGTGTTTGCCTTGCATGCAGCCAGCCTGTGCCGGCCCGGGTTCTATCCCCGGTATCCCATATGGTCCCCTGAGCACCGCCAGGAGTAATCCCTGAACGCAGAGCCAGGAGTAACCCCTGAGCATTGCCAGGTGTGACCCAAAAAGCAAAAAAAAAAAAAAGAATGGGGTCGCAAAATATCACCTGTAAGAGTTTCAGGCCCCACTGGAAATAAAGGAAGTACAATCTGAGGATAGGGCCGAGCACTAGCACAGCGGGAAGGTGCCTGCCTAGTGATACTCATCTGACCCGGGGTGCAGAGCCAGGGAGTAAGCCCTGAGCATCCCCAGTGTGGCCCAAACCCCCCAAAAGGGGGATAAAATTCCATTCATATGGAGTTCTTGAGAGCTGCTACTTGCTCTCCTTGTGCCCAGCCGCTCACAAGGAGTCAGGAGAGATGGCGGGTTCTAGCCCTGGCCCCGCCAGCCCAGCAGAGCCTTGCAACAAGCCAGACGACCCCCACTCCATGAGGGCCTCCATTTTCCACATCCAGACTTCTCTCTCGTCAGAACTCCACCCAGCAGACCAGCCTATCCACAGTCCGGCTCGCGTGGCCGCTTGCGGCCGCGCGGTTCATCAATAAATGCTGGACTTAGAGATGGCTACAAGAATGTGCTACCTGCACGGCAGAGCCTGGCAAGCTACCCGTGTTGTATTTGATATACCAAATACCAGTAACATTTATAGACCTCATACCCATGACCTGATGGAATGGTTTGAGGCTCTTTATGTTCCTGGAGCAAGCAGATGCCCTTGGCCTCTACTAGCATGAGACAGGACATATGGAGATATTACTGGGGGCCGCTCGAGGCAAATCGATGAACAACGGGAAGACAGTGATACAGTGATACAGTGATGGAGTTCTTAGAGTCATGGAGGTCACAGAGAGGGGTTGGTAGGGAAGGAGGTCAGATGGATTTAGAGTGTCCAGACGCACACAGTGAGGCGACACTGTAGGGTGAAGCTGGCCTCGGGAATGGGGAATGGTAACCTGCCCCTGAAGGTATCCGCCCCCCTGGGAACTGCGCCTGGCCTTGGGGAGGCTTCGTGGGAGACACCGCCTGTGTGTCAGGTTCCTTAGGTCCCACTAACACTCCCACATGACTGAGCTCCATGCTAGTGCCCAGGGGCCCTCCCAGCATTACAACCAGGTGGGCTCCTTGGCACCCTGACAGAAGCAACAGTCAGTGATGAAAACAAAAATATCTATGGTTTTTTTTTTTACTTTTTGGGTCACACCCGGCAATGCTCAGGGGTTACTCCTGGCTCTGCACTTAGGAATTACTCCTGGAAGGGCTCGGGAACCATATGGGCTGCTGGGGATCGAAGCCAGGTCGGCCATGTGCAAGGCAAATGCCCTACCCACTGGACTATCGCTCTGGCCCAGAAATATCTATGTTTTGTTTACCATACCAAGATTTCTCTAGGGGCCACATCAGGCAAATGCCCTATCCACTGTACTCTCTCTCTCTCTGGCCCCTGGTACTATGAAGAATTTAAAAAAGAAAATGACATAGGGGGGCTGAAGAAACAACAAACAGTGGGCAAAGTACTTACCCTGCATTGTTGGACTCTAAGCCTCTACTATTGGGGCCTGGCTCTTTCCCAGGCCCTGTGGGCGGGGCCCAGAGGTGAACCCTATTCTCAGGGCAGTGGAGCTCGCAATACTCCAAGAGTTTACATCCACAGGAAAAGACATCTGTGCTTATCCAATGGGAGACTGGCAGGCAAATGCCATCTAAGGGGATGCAGGATGTGCCTGGTCGTCTGACCTCTGACCACAGAAATATGAAAATCAGTGACTGTTACCTTGCAAATGCTAAATCAGTGATTGTTATCTGTTGTGGTCCAGGATTGCGATGGCCCAGGATGCTACGTGATTTGTGCTTGTGCCCCCTCCACCCAAAATTGTATAAAAGGCTTAAACTGTGCTCAGTGAAGCGGGACTGTCTGCCAGGACCCCACTGTGTTGGTGTCTTTCTTTCCCTTTCTGCGGCAGCGGCAAGGCAGATGCTTCTTCCCAAGTCCTTCCCTCTCCTTTCACAGAGCTGAAGTCCAGCATCATCCAGATCGCCCTCATTCTTGCCAGGGGACTCCTGGCCAGGACATCCCCACCCCGACGCTGCATGTGGCCTGGATTCAATCCCCAGCATCCCATATGATCTCTCAAGCACTGTCAAAAGTAGTTCCCTGAGTCAGAGCCAGGAGTAACCCCCAAGAGTCACCAGCTGAGACCCAAAAAAGATTTTAAAAGAGAGAGGAGGGAGAGAGCGAAATAAATAAATAATAAAAACAAAATGACATAATACAGTTAGAGAGTCTGGACAAATAAGATAAATCTGGAAAAGTGCACTTCAATGGGGCCTTGAAAAGCTATCAAGACACAAAAATATAAATATATGGAATTAAAAGAGTGAAAAAATGTGGAATCATTTGAGGCTGGAGTCATAGTACCACAGGTAAGGCACGATGTCTCGCATGCGGTCACTCCAGGCTTGATTCAGAGCACCCTATATGGTCCCCTGAGTCCTGCCAGGAGTGAGCCTTGAACACAGAGCCAAGAGTAAGCCCTGAGCAACACCAGGAGTGGCCTGAAAATAAACCAACCAACAAACCTGGAATCAGTGGCACCCAAAAGAGGGGAAATACCAACCAGAAGGAAAAAGAGCAAAATCAACTTTGAAAATACTATGATTATTTTCAGAGCTTCACCCAAGAGAGAAGCCGATCTCAAGCCCAGGTATGCAGGTCTTGGTGGCTAAAGTCACTGGACTTCTGTGGAGATGGAGCTAGGGCCCCTTTCCCACACCTCTGTCCTGTCTGGGAAGCCCGGTGAACCTGTCCACGAACTGCTCCCAGGCTGTCAGCCATGAACCAGAGACACAGATACACAGGGCACAGCTGCTACTGGCTCTCTTCATTGCACACGGCCATGCAGTACATCAGTAAATGAAAGAACTGAGAGCATACCTACTACCAAGAGTATCCTGCTCACACAGCAGAGCCTGGCAAGCTACCCGTGTCATATTCGATATGCCAAAACCAGTAACAATAATAGACCTCATTCCCATGACCTGAACAAAAGGTTTGAGCCTCTTCGTGTTCCTGGAGCAAGCAGATCCCCTTGAGCTACACTAGCACAACAGGGAAGAATGGAGATGCTACTGGCACCCGCTCGAGCAAATCGATGAGCCAGAAGACAAGTGACAAGTGGTTATGAGGGAGAGGGAGAGATGGAAGGAAGGAAGGAAGGAAGGAAGGAAGGAAGGAAGGAAGGGAGGGAGGAGGAGGGAGGAGGGAGGGAGAGAGAGGAAGGGAGGGAGGGAGAGATGGAAAGAAAGGAGGAAGGAAAGGAGGGAGGGAGGAAGGAAGGGGAGGAAGGAAGGGAGGGAGGAGGAGGGAGGGAGGGAGGGAGGGGGAGGGGGAGGGAGGGAGGAGGAGGAAGGAAAGGAAGGAGAGGAAGGGAAAGGAAGGAAGGAAGGAAGAAAGAAAGAAAGAAAGAAAGAAAGAAAGAAAGAAAGAAAGAAAGAAAAGAAAAGAAAGAAAGAAAGAAAGAAAGAAAGAAAAGAAAGAAAGAAAAGAAAGAAAGAAAGAAAGAAAGAAAAAGAAAGAAAGAAAGAAAGAAAGAAAAAGAAAGAAAGAAAGAAAGAAAGAAAAGAAAAAAAGAAAGAAAGAAAAGAAAAGAAAGAAAAGAAAGAAAGAAAGAAA